>VWYI01016757.1:0-29129 GCA_013399455.1 Anthoscopus minutus | reverse complement strand
GGACAGCTTTAAATCCATTTAATTCCAGTGAAAAAGTGAAACTCATTGAAGCTTTGGTTTGTTTTCAGACTATATCTATGTTATATGGTCCATATATATTTTTAACCTTTGAACTTATATTTTAATGTTTATTCCTACTTAATACATTTATCACCTTATGTAGTAACACAGCCCTTTAATTTGTGTAGGACAGTACATACAGAATCATACAATCATACAAAAATATTCTGAGTTGGAAGAGGACTACAAGCATAATAGAATCCAGCTTTCTACACAGAAAGCCCAAGGAGTCACACTATGTGTCTGAGCACATTGTCCAGATAAACCTTGAACTCTGTCAGGCTTGGTGATGTGACCACTTCCCTGGGAAACCTGTTCCAGTTCCCAGCAACCCTCTGGTAGCTGGCATGTGCAGTCAGAATTTGTCAAATACATTCAGCACAGTCAGCTTTTGTCTTACTTCAAAAACTGATTGTAATTTGGTTGGAGCTGATGTCAGCAGTCGCAGTGATAGACTCAAGCGAATCTCTGCTTCTCTGAAGGGAGGTCACAAGTCCTGCCTGCGAACTGCTTCTGCATGGTCTCCATTCTCCACATGCTCACAGATCCTGCAAAGAACCATATTCCACCATGGACTTTCCATGGGATCACAGCCTCCTTTGGGCTTCCCACTGCTCTTACTTGGCGTCCTCCACAGGCTCCTTGGTGGGCTGCAGGGTCACAGCTGCCCTAGCATGGCCTGCGCCACAGGCTGTGAGGGAGTTCCAGCTCTGGCACCTGGACCACTATGTCCTGCTCCTTAACTGACCTTGGTGTCTTTAGGGCTGTTGCTCTCATATTCTCACTCCTCTCTCCTGGCTGCTGTTGTACAGTAACGTTTTTCTTTCTCCTAAACCTGTTATCCCATAGGTGCCACCACCATCACTGAGGTACTCAGCTGTAGCTAGCAATGGGTCATTCTTAGCGTGCTCTGTCTGGCACTAGCTCCATCAGACACAGCAGAAACTTATAGCATCTTCTTTCAGAAGCCAGCCCTGTAACTCTCCTAACTGCCAAAACCTTGCCTTGTCAATTACTGCAATACATTACCAGTGCACTTTGTCACAATTAAGCTGTAATGTCTACCAAATACACAAATCTTTAAATAATATACTGATGTTTTATGTTCTTTTAAAGAAAATCTACAATGCAGAAATTTGTAGACTTGAATGTGTCATGCCTTTTCACAGTAGCTATTTCCTTTCATTATCAAGCTTTTGTCTGATTTTAGTGGGTCCCTCCGAGAATAAAATTAGCATTTGAGAATGTGCAAAATAAAAAGCTTCTGATGAGTTTCACAATAGAGACACTTCTGGTTTTACCTTTCTGTAGTCTTCTTTTCTCCCACTGCTTCACTCAAGTCTAGCAGTCACAGTGAGAGAAAATTGTAGGTAGCCGAGGTTGTTCTTACATGCTGCTGTCCTCCACAGTGTCCCCACACAATTGCTAGGAGAGAAGAAGTGAGAAAATCCTTGGATTGAGATCAAGACAGTTTAGTAGGAAAGGGAAAAGCTGTGCATGCAAACAGAGCAAAGCAAGGAATTAATTGACCATTTAACATGGGCAGGCAGGTGTTTGGCCATCCAGGAGAGCAGGGCCACATCATGCGTAACATTGAGCTGGAAGGACACAAACTCCGTCACTCCAAACACCCTCCTTTTCATTTCCTCCACCTTTCTCTGCAGACCATGATGTCATTTTCTGTGAAATTTCTCATTGAGTTAGTTGAGATCATCTGTCCTGGCTGTCCCAACTCCTTTTGCACCCCCAGCCTGCTCACAGGTGGGGCGAGGTAAGGAGAAGTCTATGACTCTGTGTAGGCCCTGCTCAGCAGTAATGACAGCATCCCTGATGTTTCCTGCACAAATCCCAATCCCAGCCCCATACTATCTACCGTAAAAAAAAATTAACTCCACCCCATCCACAGCTGGAGCATTCACTTAATGAGAAAATGATGCTGATAGTGCTTCAGTAATGTGATGAGAAAAAAAATTTGCTTTTCCATCTATTTCAGCATAACACTGGAGTTTTGCCTGCTAGTTCTCATTCTAATAGCTTCTCAAGAAACAGGTGTATTTAGGTCAGCTTTGTGCTTGGATAGTGTATTATTAGGGAGATTAATTACTGAGGTTTTGTCTAACCTTAAAAAAGCATTTTTTTCAAACCCCATATCCTAGGACATTTTAAAATGCATGTAAAAGTTTAACACTGATTTTATTTAGATCTACACAGCTGATTTCATTATTCATAAACATATTTCTTGGTAGTTGTCATATGAATAAATTTGGTTTGTGTCATTTTTTCCCCATTTCCTTTATTGTGTGCAAGTACTGGAGGATTTAATTTTCTTCTATAATAATACTTAATCCTTGTATAGTGACTCACAATATTAAAAAATGCATTGTGCTTTTGTTTTTCAGCTTCCTTTAAAATACCTTCCCTTTTCTACTTTTACTTCTGTTTCACTTGTCTGTAGTGATAACCCAGATATTCTTTGTAGTCAGGATTGGCAATGAGGGGTTTATTGTCTTTGATCTTCTGGTTGTTGGCGCTTCAATTTATTTATGTCTAGTAATGACTTTTCCGGCCAAATTTCTTGCTTTGCAAGAGAATTTGCTCTTCTTTCCTCTTGCTATAAGAAAATGGTTGATGCCCCTGATAATTAGTGCATGGGATATAATTCTGGTGTTGAATTCATTGATGTTCAGAGGGATGTGCACTCAGAGCCTGAGGGGTGGTAAGCCATTAATCTATATAGCGCTGGCTGCATTGTGTCTTAGTCTGCTTGTAAGCAGAGATAAGGTGTGATAGGATTTTTTTGTCTGTGCACAGCAGAATTCTCTGTTCTTTTCTGCCATTTTTGGCAGAGGAAAATTACGGTAACAGGAGTGGCCCTGAGTAAATGTCTCATCCTTATGTGAAGGCACATTATAAACACAGCTATGGTTGCAAGGTCATGAGGGCGTTCAGCAGCTTAGGTCTTTATACCTGTATTGAACTTCTGCAGGGACTGACTGATACTGAACTGAGTATTTTTTTACTTCAAGTAGTGCATAGCTGTTCTCCAAAAAAATTGGAATGTCTGCTTCACAGTATGCAGAATAGAGGTGGCAAATTGTCTTCTAACATTAAGTTAGGAAACGCTTTACCATTCAAGTTGAGTGTTTCAGTAATGTACAACTGTATGAAAACTCTCTGGTGTGATTGGCTCTCTAAAGACAACACATTTCTCTTTTCTTAATTAGGTTTTTACTAATGTGCTGACTCACCCAAAATGTCCATAAGAGAATAATGGAAGCCCCTGAATATCTTGACTTGGATGAAATAGATTTTAGTGATGATATATCGGTAAGTACAAGTCTTTTATTTGTTCCAAGTTGAGACAACCTTAGATACCTGTCCTGATATTGAAAGCAACACTGTTGTTAGAAGCCACATTTCTTTTTACTTCATATAAAAGAGTATTTAGATAGGTTGAATATAGAATAAAAATCAGATGTTTTGTAAAGGAAGTCTCTCTAAAAAGCTTGGAATGAAAACTTGATTGCTGTCCTTCAGGTAGTAAAAATTGCTTGTAGACAAAATTAATAAAATATTTTAATTTCTGGATTGCTTCTCTCCTGTATTGTCCTGAGCGAGCTAAGTGTGCTGTAGTGCTAGCTTTAGACACCAAAATTTTAAATTTACTTTTTTTAATCAAATTTATTTCAGTTGTAAAAAAACTGCTTCTCTCACCTTTGCCCTTTTCACCAGTAGATGTTTTCCAGTATAGCTTGATTTTGTCAATAGGTGTGATGTGGTAATGTACAGAAAGAGGTCGAAAGACTGAGGGATTCATAGGCAGCAGTGATCCTTAGTGTCACAAATAAAAGCCCTAATTACAAGCAAAAACACTGTGTTACTCTGTTACTTTATGCATTTTTAGTGTTTTTATAGGAGGCACTGGTACTGTGTATTTCTCTACTACTCATAATACTACCGCACTGCCAGTGTTTCTGCTTTTTGTGCAATAGAGTTGTTCATATGCTCAGTGTTTGATAAAAAATGGACTTGAATACTTAAATTAAATCTCCTATAAGAGAATTTATTAATTCCATTTTTAGATGATAGTATGCCACCGTCTCCTTCCACATGTTTCATAGTTTTACAGTATTTTTTTTTTATATTTTTGTACAAAGGGCCTGGTTTTCCCGTTAGCATTTGGGACTCTTGATTCATTTTAAAACATTCCAGATGCTTTATTCACTGACAAATTCCTTTTGAAGAGAATTTTTTTTCCTACCTATTGTACTGTTGAAATTTTATTAAAGCAGAAAGTGGCAAATGCCCAAAATATTACAAGACAATGAGCCAATCTTGAGTAAATACCTTATTATGGGCAACTTTCTTTTTATTTCAGATTATGTCCGGTATCTGTTTCTATACTCAGTTCAGTAAAACTGTAAAACATAATAGATGTAACCTTTCCATGTCCCTCCCATTGTGGCTGTTGCTGTATACTGGTGGGTTAGGTTACTCACATTTCTGCTCAACAGCTCAGGCTTCCTGCTTTAATAGGCTGTTCTTTCAGTGGATGCTGAACATTAAATAAAAAATCATCACAAATGATCGAGGCAGCAATTTTACTCCCTGCTTTAGCAGGTAGGAGGACAAAGGATTTGTTGCCAGAACCGAGATCAGCAGGAGAATTCATGGTTACTCTAGTGCTGTGCTCATATCTAATCATACACAGTTTAGAAATAACTGACCTTCACATTTTATCATTAGCCTGCTCTGGTAAGAACAGCTGCACAGCATCTGTATTAGCAAATTATATTATTCACGTTAGCCCTCTGGTTCTAATCTAGTGCAGAAAAGTGACTAATAATAATGCAGTAAGAAAGCTGCTAAAATTATGCACTTACAAATGTACCTCATTTAGAAAGCTACTGTTTGTAGTCCAGACACTTGTCATCCATTTCAGCAAAACTAACCAAAATATAATGATAAAAAAGCCAGAGAGAAAGATAGGAATTTATTTTAAAAGGGAAATACGTATGTGAGGGAAAGAGGTGGGAGTTTGTTTGGGTTTAGTTTGATTTTATTTTCCTTTGTAAGGTTTTTGGTTGGTTGGTTGGTTGGTTGGTTGGTTGTTTGGGTGAGTGGTTTTTTTAGGTTTTTTGCTTGGTTGGTTGGTGGTTGTTGTTGTTACATTTGTACATGAGAAAAGGAAACTACATTTCTCCAATATCTATCTTTAATATGGAATCTCAGAATGGTTTTGGTTGTGAGACTGTTAAAAGTCATTCAGTTCCAATCTTCCTGTCCCTTATGTAGGGATACCTTTCACTAGATCAAGGCTCCAAGTACTCCAAGTACTCCAAGGCTCACTGTGATGGGTTGACATTGACTAATTATCACCAAGCCACTCTGTCACTCCTGCTCTATAAAGGTTGTGCTTTAGGGAGAGGGACACCACTCACCAATTAGTGTAATGGGAAAAAAAGACTCCTCTTGGTAATATTAATTTATTGCCAATCAAATAGCACAGGATGATGATAAACAAGGACAAATCCAAAAGCCCGTTTTCCCCAGCCCTCTCTCTTCACAGTCTTAACTTCCCTTCTGAGTGCTTTGCCTTGCCGCCTTGGAAAGCACAGGGGGCTGGGGGAGGATGGGGTATTCAGGTTATGTACTAGTTTGAAAGCAAACCGGTAGGAGATCCCAAGTCAGAAATACAATTTAACAGGAAAATTGGAATAAATACAATAATACAGAAACACTGAGAGAGTCAGAATACAATCTGACACCCTGTTGGTTAGGGTGTTGGTAGCAGTCTGATTAAATGGTGACTGCAAGTTCTCCTGCAGCGACAGATGTGGTTCTGTTAAAACAGTGATCCTGTAGAAGGGCTTTATCTTCTTCTGAAGATCCAGTGGTGGTTATGGAGCTCTTGTCCTCTGGGAATTCAGTGGATAAAGCTCCTGTTCCACTGTGTTCCACTGTATTCNAATTTAACAGGAAAATTGGAATAAATACAATAATACAGAAACACTGAGAGAGTCAGAATACAATCTGACACCCTGTTGGTTAGGGTGTTGGTAGCAGTCTGATTAAATGGTGACTGCAAGTTCTCCTGCAGCGACAGATGTGGTTCTGTTAAAACAGTGATCCTGTAGAAGGGCTTTATCTTCTTCTGAAGATCCAGTGGTGGTTATGGAGCTCTTGTCCTCTGGGAATTCAGTGGATAAAGCTCCTGTTCCACTGTGTTCCACTGTATTCCAAATCTCAGATTATATCCAGGTGTAAATGCTTGATTGCTCCCCCCGCCGGGTGGAGCATCTCACAATGGGATGATGTACTTTTATCAGTCATGCAGTGAAACTCAATGGTCCATTAACAGAAGATATCCCCCTGGAGTTATAAGGGATGAGTCATGAAGGAGGTAAGGAACACTACCCTACCTGGTTTTAACAGCTCATGAAGATGGTGATAGAATAGTACTTTTGGGTACATCTTACATTGTGACCTAAAACAGGTTATCACAGAATGTCTGCTATTCTCTCCTCATCCTCTTCATGTATGCACCAACATGGGGTCCCACTACCCACTGAAGGCAGTCCTCTGTGAACTGCTCTAGTGTTTGTTCTTGCCAAGGACCACGGTTTTTCATGGACTGCATCAGCATACAATCCTTTGGGAACAGACTGACTGCTCCAGTGTGAGTCTCACACACGGTCACAGTTCCTGACAGAAAACCTATATGGTCTCCTCTGCACAAGAATTAGTTCTTGTTAGGAGCTTGCTATAGCACTGTCTTTCCACAGGCTGCAGGTTTCTTCAGGGCACATCCACACACTCCAGTGTGAGGTCCCTTATGGGCTGAAGGCTAGTTATCTGCTCTACCATGGTATTCTCCTGTGACTGAAAGGGAATCTCTGCTGCAGCACCTGGAACATTGTCTTCCCCTGCTTCTTCACTGACCTTGGAGTCTTATATTTTATTGTTTCCTCTCTCCCAGCTGATCTTACACAGTAGTTTTTATGCTTTCTTAAATCTGTTATCTCAGAGGTGCTACCAGCATCTCTGATGTGCTCAGCCTTTGCCAGTGGCCAGTCCTACATGGAGGCAGCCTCCACTCTTAGTTTGCCACATAAACCAAATACAGTCCTATGTGGTGGGCATCCACAACTTCTCTGGGCAACCTGTTGCAGTGTCTCACTACCCTCACTGTAGAAAATGTCCTAGTTGTATTCAATCTAAATTGATGGTCTTTCATCTGCCCCTTGTCCTGTCACTGCAGTCCCTGGAAAACAGTCTTTCTGTATTTTTCTTATAAGCCTCCTTTATATATTGGAAAGCCATAAGTCTCCCTGCAGCCTCCTGTTCTCCAGGATGAAGAATCCAAACTCTCTAAGCCCTGCTTCACAGAAGACGTGGTCCAGCCCATAGGCTAATTCCATGATCTTCTGGACACATTGAACAAGTCCATGTCTTTTTTGTCCCAGTGACCCCTGAGCTGAAGGCTGTACTGCAGATATATTCTCCCAGGAATGAGGTCCATAGGAGGATCACATCTCTTACTCTGTTGGCCAGACTTTTTGTGTAGCCCAGGATATGACTGGTTATTCATTTCCTGGGCTACACAAAGCCACACTAAAGTTACTTTCTAGTCTGCAAGTGAGCATTGCCAGTTTATGTCAAATTATTCATCCTCCAGTATGCCAAGTCCTTCTCTGCAGGGCTGCTCTCAATATCCGAGTCTGTATGGATACCCAGCATTGCTCTGACACATGAACACATGGACGCAGGATCCTGACCTTGTAGAACTTTGTGATGTTCATGTGGGGCCACACCACAACCCATCCAAGGTCCCTCTGGATGGCATTCCATCCCTCCGGCAAATCGACCACTCAGCTTGGTGTCATGTGAAAACTCACTAAGGGTGCACCCAATTCCGTAATCTTGGGATCATTGACAAGGATCTGTGTCCTTGACAAAGATATTAAATACTATTGATTGCAGTGTGCCTCCTTGAGGGACTCCACTCATTGTTGAGTTTCACTTTGAGATTGAGGTGTTGATTGTAACTCATTGGACTTGGCCAATTCCTTGTTCATTTATCCATCAAACCCATAGCTCTCCAAATTAGAAGCAAGGAGGTTGTACTTGGATACAGCATGCAAAGGTGTGACAGAAGCTGAGGCAGATGTCATCTTTTGACAGAAGCTGAGGTAGATGACATCTGTAGCTCTCTCACTCCATTGTAGGATGCCACTATCTTAGGCAAAATTTTCCCTTTGTGAAGCTATGCTAGCTCCAGTCACCTCTCTGCCATCTCTATGTTTCAGCAAAATTTCTAGGAGGATCTGCTCCATGCTCTTACTAGGCACTGAGGCATAGCTGACCTACTAGTAGCTCTTGGGGCCCTCCTTTGCGTCCTTGTTGAAAGAAAGTGTAATATTCACTTTTATCCAGTTGTTGGAGACTGACTGCTATGACTGTTAAGATATTATTGAGAGTGGCTTAGCAACTAAATCTACCAACTCCATCAGGGTTCTGGAGTGCAAAAAATATAAACTAAGATGGTTCCATTCCTGATCTAAATTGCATAGTATATTTGACTGTAGTTCAGAGAGCAGAATAGGTTTCTGGGGCTCTTGTTTACATTAAACAAAAGTAATATTCTGTCTGCAGTGACATTAAGCAACACAGCTGAATATTTTCATTTATTTCATCATTAATAACTGCTCACAGAAAAGAAGGGGGGAAAAAAAGACCTTTAGGTTGCATAAAATGATAGATACATATCAAATGTGTGTTTTATGCATTCACCTTTTTTTCTATTTCTCCTGATTTTGACTATAAATTTATTCCAGCTCTTAAGTTTTTATGCTGTTGATATGGTTACCTGAAGGTTTCCTAACCATTTGATTGAAATGCAGGATTTATATTCCACTGACAAACAGAGGAAATGGAAACTATTTCATTTTTTGGTTTACAGAAATAATACAAGATAACCTCATCATAAGCAGAGTTGCTTGTGCTAACATACTTAAATGGTTAGAGATTGAGTGTATAGATAATTGCTCTGATCATTCTTTTAACTCTGTATGAATGAAAGCTAGGCTCAGTGGTGCCAGTGTGAGACTGCGCCTGATTTAAAGGTTTGTGACATGCAAGTGCAGTAATTGAGTTCAAATCTAAGTAAACAGCTGTTGAGTCATTAGGAATTTTGGAACAGCTTTAAAAGCTTGTGAGTCCTTGCCTGGCAGGGAAGATGTAGACTATTCATGGTCAGGAGTATTCCCAAGCTGCTAGTCTCCCGTTTACCTAGCACAAGGCCCCTCCTGAGCCTGTTGCACCCTTCCTTGGCCACAGGAAGAGCTGGGTCACCCCTCAGGGTCACACACAGCCAGACTTTGTCTACCCAGCCACCAGTCTTGCTGTGCTCAGTGTGCAAGGTCCTACATCTCTGTGCAAGCGCAGTCATTAGCTGCAGCAGATTGATTTATTTACCATCCAGTTGGTGCTCTCTTACATCTCTCTCTTTCCTTCCTGTCTCCCATTTCAGAATGAAGCAAAATGCAGATGTCCACTAAGTTGTTCATAGTAACTGTTAGTTTCAGACAGACATTTTGTGCCCCTAAAAGTGTTAGTGGTGTCTATATAGTTCCCGTTTGAAGCTAAAGGGAAGAATAACATATCAAGCGTCTATATCAGATGTTTCATAGCACAATTAACCTAATCAGTGTTCCAAAGATGCTCATCACAGCTTTAAGAAAGACATTTAGTTTTGGGAAGTGATATTTCCCACATGTGTCATACCAGTCTAATCTCTTTCCTTCTCTTTGTTTTTTTTGTGTGGAAGCTGCTTAAATTGACACTACTGAGAAAAATATTCCTGCAACATCAGGCCAAGTATTGTTCCTTTACTTTTTCTCAATATATCTTGCTATTCCCAAATAAATGTCTCAGAAATATGGTGGCACTGCACAGTTAATAAATGATTAAGAAAATGTATTTTAAAGTTACTAATTTAATAGGTTTTTATATAAATGAAACATTTTCTTCCACTATCACAGATAAACTGAAATGAGACATTTTACTTAGAAACACTTGAAAAAAAATTAGCTGTAATGGAGGAAGGCACCTGTTTTCAGTATCAAAATGAAAACAATGAGTTGTGCACTTAGAATCAGGACAGAGTCATCGGTGCCTTTATCCAGTCAATATCACTGGTGGCAGTAAATTATTTGAGTTCTGATACTGCAAACAGGTGGATGTGGTCCTTCATGATTTTGGGGGTGTCATGGTTATGATAATGTGGTCTGAGAGTCGCACTATGCATACAACTTTGCACTTTGCATATTTAGTATACAACAAAATGTTTAAAAGATGACTTTTGTTTCTTAAATTACATGTTTTGTATAGTATTTCTCTGCTACTGCTCATGATCAGTTATTTCTTCTTCCTGATACTTCTAGAACACAAGTGCATCTGCAAGTGGTGGACAAATGCACAGAGTAGAACAGCCCTATTAAAGATACTTTTTCTCATGTGTTTTGTTTAAAATTCATTGCATTAAAATTGCATTAAAATTTGAAAACCATGTGAAATTTAAAAGGTTAGCATTGGCATTAATTCAGATTCTATAGTGCAGTGTTACATAATGAACAAATGCATTGTATTATAGGGGAAGTCCCATTCTCTCTGAATTAGCAGTCTTGTTGGAAGAAGCTGGGAATATCTTGCATTTTCATGGAATGCTTGCTACTACTTCTTGTCTCATTTGCTGTTGATGCTGCTCTTCCATCTTACAAAGTTCTTTAGGGGCTTATGACAATTCACGATTTCAGGTTGGACGTAGGTAGACCTTAAATGCAGGAAAGGAAGCTGGACCTCAAACAGTAATCAAAAATTCCATTACATGTATTAGATTAAGAACAAGCTCTTTGTTACTGAATGTCCCCATTAACCACAACAGACTAATTAAATACCAAATATCTCAGTATGTATTGACTAATGAAGTAACATGATGTGCTCAGCTCTTACATTTTCAGTTATGCCCTTGGGCATGGCCCTCAGCTCTGGCTGACATGGATACTAAAATGTGAGAAGTAGTGTTTAATTTTGTTTGCAAAAAAAAATTGAAATTATTGAACGAAGAGTTGGAAATATTTAATTTTAAATGCTGTTGAATAAGAATTAAGTCTTAAATTCTGTTTCAAGGAAGGGTTGCAATCTCAACTTCTTTTGATGTCCTGTGTAACCTTGAAATTTACAGTTGAAGAAGAATATTACTGATGATTAAAACTGGAGTTAGATATATGAGAAGTCAGCTCTAGTGGGAAGAGCTGGGAATGGATTGTTTTTATGGTTGGGAAAGATCCACTTGAAAAAGTAATTTTTGTTGCTTCCTGGGCCAAAAGCTGGTTCTTTTCATTTTAGCCGCAAAATACAGAAGGCAGAAATGTAAATTTGCAGAAGTCTTTTTGAGGACAGAGGTAAGTGGGAGGAAGTCTGTGGATGAAATCTATCCAATATTGTGAAAATTCATAACAAATTTATAAACATTCAATAGATTTTTGGTGATGGGATGACTAACTGAATAAATTTTAGAGCAATGTTGAAAAAGAGAAAAATCTGTTTTTCCAAGAAAGAATGGGAAAAAGACAAAAAGAAAGTTGCCTAACAAAACACATAGCAGTAGAATACAAAAGGCCTCTTTCTAACTGAATTACAAACTGTGTAATAGTTTAAACTTCAACAGCTGGTCTTATGAAGCTGCCATATTCCTTGGAGACATGCTCCTTGGATTCTTTTAAGAATCTTAGTAGACCAGTTCAATATTTCATTTGAAGTCTTTGTGCTGAAATAGCAAGATGTATAGCTTGACATCTCAGGCTTTATTAAACAATAACTAAAGTGAAGCACAGCACATGGTGTTTGTCCGTGTCTGTGTTTAACTTGTATTAATTTTTCTTTAGTAGCATCCTTCTCCCTGTCTCAGCTCTGTTCTTTTTTTCTTTAGGCTGTCACATCCTGAAGCAGTCACAGCCTTGTAGACAGCCCCTTACTTAATGGGGATTGGAATCACTGGGTAGTTCTGCAGTGCTGCTACACATTTTAATTAATATGTTCACTGTTTATCCTGGGAATACTTAGGAGGGTTTCTTCTTTGTGGTTGAGGTTTCTCAATATATCCCTGAATTAGGTTGGCAAGGGAAGAAGCTGAGCCTGGGAAGTTTTCTAGGCTTAATGAAGTTAACTACAGTCATTTGAGTAACAGTCTTAGACTTGCACCAGAAAAGGATGTTACTCTGCAATTGTTCACATGAGCTTGAATTTAGATTATTTTGAAGGAGATCGCCAGCTGTTTAGAAACATGTCAAACACTGAATGACAAACAGTCGGCAAAACCCAAGACAATGTATCGCTGTTTCTTTTTTGTATGGAAAGATCTTATAGTTTTATATGTAGTTCTGTTTCATTGATCTACAGCACACCAACTAAAAATATCTGTTTCTTTGAAAACATATGGTGTTTATGTGTTCTTAGAAAAATTTCTGTTGTGCTAATCCTAAATGGTTTTTTATTATTATTATTTAAGTTTCCAAAATACTGTTGTTAGTAGGATTGGTTTTGTATAAGCAAAGTAATTGATATTTCTTTCACAGATATAATGATTTTAATTTGTTTAAGTGTTGATTCCTGTATCATTTAAGCATTTGATTAAGGAAGATTTGCTATAAAGCAACTGTGTATCGGAATGTATGGTTTTATAACACTGGATCCTGTGTTTTTTCCAAATGTATTATACAAGTATATAAACTAAAAAATTATGTTTAGTAAAATACCTGTGGTTAATGCAGAGAATAACATGCTGATTCATATCTGATGTGTTTTGTCACATCAAAATAATAATACAAATTTGCTTTAGTAAAGCCCAGGTTAGAGAAATGAGCCTGTTGTCTGATGTGTGTGAGTACACACACCCCTTTCTTAAATCAGATCTCTACAGCACAGATGTTCTGAATCCCTTTTACATACTAGTTTGTGACAGCTGGAATTCTAATTTTTAAGCATGGTAATTGTTGCAGTGCAATACCATAATAGATGCGCAGGTGGGCAAAGTGAGACCTTGGAGTTTATGATGAAGCCTGAATATGGTCTGACCTCTGATGTATCTCACATTGTGTTGCATTGTATTTGTGCCTTGAATAATGTAGGAAGGAGAAATCTGAGGTGAGGAGGTGCTTTGCTCTAGCTGTTAAAGTCTGTTTCATGTGTCATGTTTGTGGGAAACAAAAGCAGGTGCCATCTGCTTTTCTCATGTAACATAAGAAGGCCATAAGACTACCAGAAGCAGCCCTGGTTTGTAGATTTAGTTAGTTCCATGACACGAACCTCTTAAAGATCTTACTTTTTATCTTTTTTAATTATTGCTTCTATACATTATTTCTCCTTTTTTACAGTATTCTGTAACTTCTCTCAAGACCATCCCAGAATTATGTAGAAGGTGTGATGCACAAAATGAAGACAGATCAGGTATGATGCCCATTTCTGTCCACCCATAATATTCTAGGCTTTTTTTTTTTTTTGATCATGTACAATTTGGCAACAATAGCTTCTTGGCAGTGTCCTGTTGTTTTGTTTTTTCTCATTTATGGACAGTGTTCTGGAAACATGAGTTGCTTTTTTTTCAACAGATGTTAGTTCATTAGAAGGAAAGAAAGTTCCAAAAAAGGATTTGGCTGTATACAGATAAATGTAGGGCTTCATCTCAGCAGCTCCAAACCACAGTATGTGCAACAATTTACTTGAAAACCCGAGAAACCATTGGTGACAAGACATAATGATGTAGGCGCCAATGAAAAAATGTTGGATACATTTACTACCCATATGGCCACGACCAGTCTGAGGGATGATGTTGTGCCAGAGTCTGAAACTGTATCAAGGATGCTACACGGTAGAATCTACTCTAAGGCATACTGTAATAGTTAAGATTAAAGCTGAGTTTTTTAGTTTAATAGTGTAAACTAAATGAAGAATCATGGCATATAGATGAGAACCAGCTGGAGACCTTCCCCTGACAAAAAGTGCATTCAGTGTTGTTTTTCACTCTGTAAATCAGATTAATCCGCTTTTATTTTTCTCTTCCTGATGGAGGAGAAATGAATTGGTAAGAGAAGCATTCTTCTTGAGCTATGAAAAGTTTATTGTGCTTTTTGATCTTTTAATTGAACTTTTGTAAATGTTGTTTCATCAAGTGCTTTTATAACAGGAGATCTGGAATTCTGGATCTGGAGATGTGATGGTACAAGGGCTTAAGAACCACTGTACTTCAGTGACTTATTTCTGTATTTCCTTTCTGACTTTTTAAAATTTCTACTGTGTTATGTAGAAAGTTTCTGATTGCTACTTCTTCTAACAGAGCTAGTAAAGGCCTGGTCACCACATGCCACTGTCCTTGGCAGTAAAGAGAAGCAAAGCGCTCATGACAATACTTGCTTACAGATTACTGCCCACACAGGGCACAGCAGTGGTTGCACACACAGTGTTACTTGTTGCAAGCAAGAGCAGGGAAGTGTAAAGGGTGAGGCTCTTGATCCACCCCCCTCAAATTGCTTTATCTCCTTCTACCCTAGGCTTTCCCCATCCTCCCCCATGCTCTCCTCCATCCTCCCCTCCGTGTTCCCCTCTTTCTTCCTATCTCACCCCATTACACCCTTCTGTTCTTCCCCTGCCTCACCCTTATCCCTTTTCTTCTCTCTTCCTTCTTCCTGGTTCTTCTCCCCTTCCTCATCCCTTGCATCCTGCCATCTTCCCCCTTTGTCCCATTCCCTTTCCTCTTTATTCCTGTCTCCTTCCCTTCTTACACATTCTCCAACTCTCCCTGCTCTCTCCCTTTTCACCTATTGTCACACCATTGCTCCACACTGTTCTTCTCCCACTCTTCTCTCATTCCTCCTGCCTCCTTCTCTCCTCCTTTCCTCTTTTTCACCCATTTCTTCCCCCTTCTGCTGCTTCTTCTTCCCTGACATTCTCCATAGCATTTAATCCCTCATTGCTCCCCACATGCTCCCACTAATCTCTCATTCCTCTTTCTCTGTTTAAAATTCAGGTACTAGTCATAAAGTAAAATGCAGTCCAGTAGTCGGGATGAAATACTGGTTATGAGCTCTTCCTTTAGATTGTGAGATGCTGACAACTTTCTGTGTATCTCTCTAGTTCCATGATTGCCTCTGCACACAGACATATTTTGATTATGATTTTAATTACATCAGTACTCATCTGTTCCCTTGAAAAGTGGTTGACAGAAGCAAATACAGGGATTGCTGGAAGACAGTAGTAGCTCTGGGGAATCTGCCAGTGGAAGTTAATTGCAGATTGGTTAGGTCTTCAGTTAAAAAGAGGTCTTTTGCACTGATAGAAGTGTTGGCAAAGTGGAAACATTACTAAAAGCTGGATTTTCTTGCTATTTGCCACTTATTTTGGTGAATAGGAGGTAGTACTGAAATATTTTCATTTTAACGCTGTTTAATCACTGAGTAATGATATAATGCTGAACAGTAGTTTATCACTGTATACGTCTGTACAGACTTTAGTATCTCAAGTTTTATGAAATATCAAAAGTGCTGGATTAGTCAACATTGTGTAAGATCTCAGTTGATAACTTTTCATAGTTGATTTTGACACAGTCTTTTGCCTTTCCTATACTGTAGATCATTAAAATAGTGTTGCCAAAATATTGGTGATATGTCCTATTTCTTATGAAAATGGATTATATAATAAATCTTTCATACTATAGCATGAAGCATTCATAGTATTTTATATCCGTATTCCACCGTCAGTTCAAGTAGTTACAAATAAAAAACTCAGAGGTTTTACAAAGAGCTGATCCTGATTTCTACCTCATACTGACTCCTGCTTAGTTAGAGATTGCATTTCTCATTTAAAACAGAGATGACTATGAAAGTAGAACTATTCAAGAATTTTTTGTAGAAGAACTAAAAGTTAAGTAAACGTTGATCACAGGCACAACATGTCATAGTCTAAAAAGCAGTTGTCTATCATTTTTGTCTCAGGAAAATACTTAGTTCACTAACACAGCTAAGACAAAATTATAGAGAAAGTAAGATTCAACTTTATACTTGAAAAATAATTATATACATATATATATATACATATATATACAAATACATATACATAAATATATAGCCAGCTATTTTCACCAGCAAGATTGTTAGAACAGATGTAAACCAAACCAGTTCTTCATTATGGAATTACATTTCTTAACTATATGGCTAATAATAGGGAAATGTTACTATTCATTGTTTGCAGATAAGTTTGGTAAATAGGCCTGTCATTCGGACTTTCTTTTCCCTCTTTCATGTAAATATTGAATAATATGTTAGTAACATATGAAAGTATTTGGTTACATTGTTTTCAAATTACTCCAAGCACTTTTAATCCTAGGCAAATACTGGTGTTTAGAAGACAGTGTGTCTTCCAAGCATTTCACATAATTCCTTCAGCAGACCTTTCGGGTTTTATTTTTAACTATTTCTGACTGCCTTTAACTTTTGCTCAGATTACTTGTTCTTTTGGAAAGGGAGGTGTTAGAACATCTGACAAACATTTTCCCAACGTGTAGTTTTTCCTCTTTGAAATGCCACCATCACCTCCCTTTATTGGAAAGCACTGGCTGGAAAGCTGGTGGTGTGTATTGTTGGGGAGGTCCCATTCCTTGCCTCCCTCTTTTCCAAGATGTGCATGACAGTCATGCATCAGCATAGTCTCAGTCCTGACCCAGAATCAACAAACCACAGAATGAGCTGAGTTGGAAGGGGCCCACAAGGATCATCAAGTCCAGCTCCTGGCCCTGCACAGGACACCCCAAGTGTCACACCATGAGCATGAGATCACTGTTCAAACACTTCTTGGGCTCTCTCAGGATGGTGCTATGGCCACTCCCCTGGGGACCCTGCCCGACCCAGAGTCTAACCTAAACCTCCCCTGAAGTTTAATGCCATTCTCTTGTCCTGTCACTGACACAAAAAAGAGATCAGTGCCAGGCCCTGCTCTTCCCCTCACAGGAAGCTGTAACTGCAGTGAGGTCTCCCCTCAGTCTCCTCCAGGCTGAACAGACCAAGTGACCTCAGCCACTCCTCACACGGCTTCCCCCCAAGCCCTTCACCATCCTCATGGCCTCCTCTGGACACTCTCTAACAGCTCAATGTCTTTTTTGTGCTGTGGCACCCAGACCTGCCCCCAGCACTGGAGGTGAGGCCGCCCCAGAGCAGAGCAGAGCAGAGCCAGACAATGCCCTCCCTTTTTCAGCTGTGATGCTGTGCCTGAGGCACCCCAGGGCACCGGGGCCCTCCTGGCTGCCAAGGCACTGCTGGCTCGTGTTCAATTTGCTATTGGCCAGGACCCCCAGGGCCCTCTCTCTGTCTCTGCTTTCCAGCCTCTCATTCCCCAGTCTGTCTGTACAGTCTGTCTGTACAGTTGCCCTATTTGAGGAGCAGAACGCATCACTGTCCCTTCTTAAGCTTCAGTTGGTGATTGCCCAGGCCTCTAATTTGTCAAGGTCTCTTTGCACAGCCTCTGTCTTCAGAGGGAGTAAACAGCTCCTCCTAATTTTGTATCATCTGCAAATTTAGTATTCCTTCAAGTCCTGCATCCAAGTCTCTTATGACTTCTCTGAGTCCTTCTTGGATTTAGGGAATTCTGACTCAGGAAAATTCCAAGGGGTCCTTGGAGCCAAAATATATGTGTCAGTACTCCCAGATTACAAGGGGAAAGATTTATGCTATTGGCAAAAAAATTGAAGTGAAAATCATGGTTTATCCACAATAAACTGTGATTAAGGGTAATTGTTTTTTCTACAATAATGTATCAAGATAATGGTCTTTTAGGTGTCATAACAACCTCTAAGGTGGACATTATCTCAATTGTTTAGAGCAAGGTGCTAATTAACTCCAAAACTGTGGGTTTAAGCCCTGTACTGGCTCTTTCCACTTAAGAGCTGGACTTAATGATCCTTGTGGATCCCTTCCAACTCAGAATATTCTATGACTCTGTAATTTTTTTTATCTTCAAAGAGAGAAAATTAAAGAGTGTGGTTTAGAAATGAACCTAGCCAGCACATTTTTCCTGCAATGAAGTGTTAGCCAGCATGCCCATTGATTTCCAGCATTGTTTAATAGAGACTGATGAACAGAAACAGAAATCAGTCCTTTATGCTTTTGTTATTAAGCATGAAATTGGTTGCATTCTTTCTGGGCTGATTTTTTAAGGACACTTGAACAAATGGTTCAAGACAACTGTGTTCAACAAGCTTGTCATTGTTGAAGTATATTCTGTCATCTGTGATGACTTTCAGTTGTCATTAAATGAATGTTCAAATTTAGGCAATATACTACTCTAGATCTTTATTCACAGATTAGTAAAAACAAATTCACTTTTAATGTCCAGCAGTTATCCTTCTACACTGCTTTATTAATTCCCAAAGAAGCTGCCATTTGAAAAATTATTCAAAATATTCGTTTCCTAATTGAGAAAAAAAAATAAATCAATAAGCATAAAGTTACAGAAAATTTCCGTCTCAAGGTCTTGGTAGTTTTCAGTTGTATGAGAAAATAAAGTAAAATTTTATTTGGAAACAGTGTTAAAAGGCATCCGTTTCACAGACTTGTTCTCCAAATATCTCATAGTTAAATATGTCTGAAACAATACGATACTGATTGGTTCATTCCTTGGTAGAATACTGAAGAATTTTCTTAGTAAAATACCAATTGTGCTAGCTGCATATAAGTTATTTTCCTACCTAATTTTTGCATCCTCCCTCTTCCTTTTTCACACATTTTGTGCCAGAATGACCTCTTCTGATTTTTCATTAGAACTTTGCTTTCGACCTTCCTTTTATATCCATAGATCAGTCTATACAAGAATAAACCCAATTTATTAATTTCAACATTTTCTTTGCCTTTCCTATATTCTGTACTTGAGAATGACACCTTTTGTATTATTCTTCTTCAAGCCAATATAAGAAAAAAATTTGTTCACTGAGGCACAAAATGTTTTAATTACTTGGAAAAGATGCGCTATTATTTAAAAGCATTAATTATTATTTACCCTATCTCTTTCTTCTTTGAGTGACTTGAAATTCCACTTAAATGGGAACAAACCCTCTCCATTCTTATCTGTGCAGGGTTGTTCCTTAATTCAGATTCTCATGCTATAGAGCTTATGTTAAAGAACTCTAATGTGTATTCCTGGTACAAGTTATTGATATATTAAAACTGTAAAACAGTGCCACCTTCAGTCAAAATGAATTCAGCTAAATATGAATTTTGTGACATTAATAAAGAAGTAAACAGATACTCAGATCTGGCTCTGATTATCCATTGATTTGTAAAAGACAACCCTTCCTCTATCACCTGGAGCCCACATATTTCTCTAAGTATTGGCCCCATAGAGCGCAATATATGGGGAAGAACTACATCGGCAAGTTCGACCCTTGAAGGTTTTTGTCAGATAGGGATTTTTTGTACAAAAGAAATACTTTGAATGCCTTAGGTCTATCAGACACTTCTTTAACAATGTGAATGAAGTCTGCAGTTTTTGTGTTCCTCAATCTTATTGCCTCAGTAATACAATAGTAGGATTATTCAGGTCTCTTATATTAACAAATAAAAATTTGGGAAATCATTTTGACACATAGTTGGGGGAAAAAAAATTTCATCACCTTTTAAGTATATACCAGAGTTATTTGTCAGATTCTGGAATCAAACTAGCTGCTCCATATTCTAGCCCCCTGCCTTAAACTCAGACCATCTTTTATGTTGTTTATAAAAAAATCAAACAGTATTTATTTGACCCAGACTTTTAACGGCCCCTGTCTGAGTTCGTAAGTATGGAAAGAGGAGCAAGAGCTTTTCCTCTGCAACAGCTGTTTAAGACTACTCAGCGTAACTCCTGCTGTGCTGGTGCTTTGGAGGCTATAGGCAACACTTGCTTTTGCTTCTTCAGGGAACAAGCATCTGAAAGCAGAATGAAAGAGATTCAAGCTTTGTTCTCATCTACTCCAGGCTATGGCTTCAGTGTCTTGTAGAGGGAAACAATGCTGAAACTGCCTAAGGACTGGTGCAGCTCCTAAGGAGTAAATGGCACAAAGAAATACTATGTGTCCTAGTCTGATTTGCTTTCATACCTTCAGCTATATGGTTAAATGTGATATTCTAATCCTTTATTAAAAGCAGTGGAAAGTTGTCATCTCAGTTAAGTGGATGTTTTTACGTCAGTAAAAATATTGCTGACTGGTTTTGGTGTTCCAGTTTGTTTTTTCCCCCCGGGAAAGAGATATTGGGAAAAAATCCAATGAAAAATGGAAGTACCTTACTGTGCTCTAACTTTAATGAAAGAAATACATGACTTCACAATTATCTAAGGCAGATTTGTAACAAACATCATTGCTTCTTCTCAGTGCCCAATTTTATTTAAATGCATGTTATTAAAGTTAAAACGTGGGGAAAGTGAAGCAACAAAATAAATGTAAGCTTAAATAAAGTGATTACAAACAAAATGCTGATGCCTTTTCCTCTGTCTAGACCCCTGTGTTGAAAGCAGTGTTTTCATAAAACTCAGACAGAATTCATTTCCATACTGAGTGCTTAATAGTTCCTGTCAGAGCAAAACAGCTGGGAAACATATGGTATCCATTTCCCTGTATCACTTGGAAAAAATTTCACATGTAAATAAAACCAACATAAAAGTGTAGGCCTTTGAACCTAGAATCTTATACAATACAAAAATAAATCAGTACAGTGCGTTCTTTGTATTGGCCCACTAAGTTACATGCCTTTTGATTATTATTTTTTTTTATTTCTTTGGAAATGTTTTCTCAAGCACTTCCAAAAGAATTAATGTAATTTTCAGACATCCATAGCTACTCAGCTGTATCTTTTGCTTCAGATATCAATGTTGCACTGAAAGTGTATATATCTGTTTCCTTAGGAAGGTGTCCGTGGCAAAATGTGTGTTTTGACCACAAATTAGATCCCACTGATAACATGTGCAGTTAGCATGTTATAACATGTTACGATAGCATGTTATAAATCTGCTTTTTTCAAACAGTATTCTTGACTTTTAGAATGCATTAACTCTTAGTGTCCATTGAAAGGGACATAGCAACTGCTTTTGTGGTTTTAGTGCTGTCTCTCAACTGAAAATAACAAAAGAAAGAAAAATCCTTGCCAGAATTTCACTTACTATGAAGATCATCAATATCACCAGCTGAGACTATGAAAGAGTACAAATTCAGTAAATTGAGTTTAAATTGAGTAACATTAAGAGTTCAGTTGACTGGAGCACCTTTCCTATTGTCTAGTCAGATTCACTGGTCAAACTGTTGTGCAGTGCACTGAAATAACTGTCAGAGGTCCAGAGCTATAGGTGTGAATGTGGGTGTAGGTATGGATGTACATAGGTTATACATAAAAGGTATGGAAAGTTTGACAGAGAAGCCCAACTTAGAGAGGAGACATTCAGAAGGAGCATCACACCTTGATAAGTAGACTTAATTTTTAGATTAGAGAATCAAAAATTGTTTAGGTTAGCAGTGTCCACTTAAGATCATTTAGTTCAATGGCTGTGGCCAGCAGGGGCAGCTGGAGCAGGTTAAGCCAGATCTGTGTCCAGTTGAATTCTCAGTGTCTCTAATGATAGAGATTTCAAAAAGTCTGGGCAACTATGCCAGTGTTTGACCACCCACACAATTAAAAAAATGTTTTCTTGTGTTCAGGTAGAATTTCTTTGTGCTGGTTGCTTCTTGTCCTGTCATGGAGATGAGCCCTGTTACTCCGTCTTAATGATGAGATTCCTCCTGATCCTTTCTTTCCCCAAGCTGAACAGTACCAGCTCCAAGCTGATGTTCATGAATTTCTAGTTCTTGTAAGAAAAATACATCTTCCAGAGAAAACAGGCCTTAAAAATTGAGTTGTTGTTATTGGTGCTAAAACAAATCCACTAAAAAGTCTTGACTAATTGTTTTTGTTGCCCTCCCAGAAAATCATCCCATTCTTATGATGCTTCTCAATACAGAGCAGTGAGCAATGCAAACTAATATCATTGGACAGGACCCCTGTAAATGCCGTTCAGCTGTTGTTCACAGAATGGGTCAGGTTGGAAGTGACCACAGTGGGTTATGTGGTCCAACCTCCCTGCTCAAGCAGGGCCATCCCAGAGCACAAGACACAGGATTGTGTCCAGGTTGTTCTTGGTTTTTTCCCCCTGGAAAAAGTGTTTGTAAAGAGATATTGGGAAAAAAATATCTGCAGTCTCCACAGCCTCTTTGGGCAGTCTGTTCCAGTGCTCAGTCACCTGCCAGTAAAGGAGCTCTTCCTTTTGTTTGGGTGGAACTTCCTGTGCATCAGTTTCTGTCTGTTGTGTCTCCTGCTATTGCTGGGCACTGCTGGGCAGAGCCTGGCCCATCCTCATAACATCCTCTGTTCAGATACTCCTAGACATTGATGAGATCCTGCCTCAGGTGTCTCTTCTGAAGGTTGAACAGGCCCAGCTCCCTCAGCCTTTCCTGGTAAGAAAGATAGTCCTGCCCCTTAATAGTAACAGCCCTCTGCTGGACCCACTCCAGTAACCCCATGTCTGCTTGTACTGAGGAGCCCAGAACTGGACACAGCATTCCAGATGTGGCCTCATCTGGGCTAAGTAAAGGTGAAGATCACTTCTAGATCACTGCTGGCATTCCAGGATACCATTTGCCTTCTTGGGCATAGGCACACATTGTTGGCTCACGGACAACTTGTGTTCTTGGTTAGAACTTGATTAGAACTAATTATTTGTATTTATTACATCATACGTCCTTGAGGAAAGTTTCTTCTAGGAATGTAAAATTCTTCAGTTTTGATAGAAATGCCATTAAATCTGTTTAGATATGAATTGGCACATTATCATATAATTCTTGTTTCTGTTGTTTGGCTAGGTAGATCTTTAAAGCATGCTATCATGTCACATGTCAGGTAGCACTCGCTGCTAAATTTTCTATTTCTCTAGTTTCCAGCACCAGCTGGAACTGTGGGGTCTCAACTCTTCTTGGAAATGCACAAAAACCAACAGGAATTGCAGATGTGTGCAATAAATTCAGACCAGTGAAGAGGGTTTCTCCATTAAAGCACCAGCCAGAAAGCTCTGAGAATAATGAAAGTGATGACCAGAAGAACCAGAAGGGAGAATACCAGAAAAGCAGTGATTCTAAGTCTGCACCTCCAAATGATGATCAGAGTCCAGGAGAAGGAGAGAGCCTTAAAAGCAAAAGCACTGAGCCTGCTGTTCTGCTTGGGGAGCTGGAGCACTATGACCTGGATATGGATGAAATTTTGGACGTGCCTTATATTAAATCAAGTCAGCAACCTGTTCCTTTTACAAAGGTAGCTCCTGCTCCTGAGAAAAAACTCTTAAGTTCAACTGTGAACGGCCTAAGTGTCAAGAGCTGTCCTGCAGGGAGCACAGAGAGCTCGCCTGCTGGTGAGACGCAGTTCTGTGTGCTGTCTCCTGTGAAAGGCGCTCAGCTGAGGAAAACACAGCCCATTGTCCTTGATCAGCACAAGCATTCACCAGAGGAATTAGAGCTTTCCCAGCCTTTAGTTAAGTGTAGCTCAGCCCATGAACCTGAAGCCCAAGGCAAGGGCTTCCTCAGCAGGACACTTGCTGATCCTCTTGCTCACAAATCTGAGAAGACTATGCCGAACTGCCACCGGAGGACTTTCCACCTTCAGACAGCACTGGCAGAAAGCAAGCAGCTAGAGGAACTGAGTATGAACTGGAGCAGTGCAGGAGGACCAGAAGAGAGGAGTGAAGAGGTAAAAAAAATTAAGAGCATCTTAAACATTGTAAAGGAAGGCCAAATATCTTTACTGGTAAGTGTAATCTTTTTCATAAGAAACATAGAATAAAAGTAATCTACAATGTGTTTTATTAAGCCAGCTAAGCTGATGAAGTTCATATTTTGAACCACTGTCCTTTTTATCTTGCAGACTCCTTAGAAATTAAGTGTACGGGTTTCCAGATGGAAAGTATTAATGTTTAAATAAAGTATGCAGCAAAACCAAGTTACTAGTTTTATGTATGCATGGCCAAGATTGCTGCTTTATGCAGTATACTGAAATTATAAATTGTAACTAATAGGATCACTTAAATATCAAATTTAAATCCTGAGTTTTGCCTTTCACATTTGTGGGTCAATCACTTTGGTCAGTTATTGCTAGTTTACCACTGTTATGTAGAGGTTGATGATGGGAACAGAGAGGCTTCTGTTGTATTCTGATTATTATTCAGGAGTGTTTATGCTGTCTTGTTGCAGCAGCATTCTCAGGCAGGAGCTTTCTGTAAAGCCTAGTTGGCCTCTGACCCATATGAAGGTTTTTTTAGTAAATTCTAGCACTGTGATCTGGCACTGTCAATGATGGTTTCCAGAGTAATTGGTTGTAAGTTTGCACAATGATGCAGAGCATGTGATCTCCACACGGAACAGCTGGTGAAGGTACAGTGTACGTATAAAAACTGTTTTTGTTAGATTTTTGTTTAGCTTCTCTGTTTAGCAGTCTAGCTCAAGCACAAAGGCATGCCATTAACATAGAAGCAAGAACAAAGGAAGATATTCAAAGCTAGACAGAGGCAGAAGAGAATGTTAGATTACTCATTAAGCGATAAAAGTAAGTTAAAGTCACCCTGAAATAGGAATTGGGGGGGAAAAAGAGACATCATAGGTAAGAAAATGTGTTTTTTTCCAAACTGGTTTAAACCTCTTCATGAAGTACATTCATGGAACTATACTCTGGCAAGACTACATAACTCTAGGAACTTTGTTATTGCTACTCCTTGACTCTGTCTTCAATCTTCTGGCTTTCTTTCGGAGTTTCTCAGTCTAGTTGTTTTGTCTTTAAATTAGAATTGGGCAGAAATAATGTATTATATCATGGTGGTGTAGAAGTTCAAGTAAATATTGCAACAGGTATTTTCACAGAAACAAGCTGTCACATGAAAGTCTTATGTCACATGCTTTAACTACATTTTAAACGGTGCTTAGTGTAAGCTACCACTTTCGTGATGGGGAAAATTAATCAGGTATGTCTTTCAGAAGACATGGATGTTTTCTCATCAATATAAAGCAAAAAAAAAAAAAAATCAAAATAGACAGAAGTTATTTAAATGTGGGTATTTTTTTCAGCTACCTTGCTGATCAAACTAGTGCAAAGACTTGAAGGCACTTAAGATCTTGCACTGTTGCATGACAGTTGCATGAGAAGGAAAGAAACGTGAAACTTGACAATGAATCAAGCCAGTGGACATCCTACCCCTGTCCTTAATGCTAATTAACCCAGGTTATATACAGTGAAGTGAAAAGGTCTGGATTTTGACTTGTAAAAGAACATGCCTAATGGGAAACCTCATTTGTCTGGCTTGTGTCTGGGGCTATGAGGATAAATGTATCTTTTTATCCTTAGTTGTAACTAACATACAGCTGTTTTTAACAGCCACATTTAGCAGCGGATAATCTGGATAAGATCCATGATGAGTGTGACAACAATCTATTGCATGTAGCAGCATCAAAGGGACATGCAGAATGCCTACAGCATCTTACTTCTTTGATGGGTGAAGACTGTTTGAATGAACGAAATATTGAGCAGCTAACTCCAGCTGGGTTAGCAATAAAGGTAACGGGCCTTTCTCTACTGTAACATGACATAAAGGTCATTTAGTTTCCTCCTGTGATGGCTGTAAGAAATGCATCCAGCAGGATGTTATTTTTCAAACGTTATAAGTGAAAATGAAAAAACACTATTGGCTGGTACTACATAAGCCATGAAGTAAAATGGATTACTACACAAGATGTTACATCCACTGTGCACAATGACAACTTTTACATTGTTGTCAATGCATATGCATTAATTTTTAAATCAGTCTACTGCATCTAAAGACTATTTGTTATATTTCAAGCAGCTTTACTTAACTTGGATTCAGTTGTTTCTTTAGGTAGCATAACAGTTTCTTGGTTTTTTACATATACTGTAAGATTTTACAAATCTTATAAGACAAGTGTGAGAACAAGTTTACAAAACATAAAAGCACCTCAAAGTGAAAATTTCTGGTTGTCTAAATCAGTTGCAACAAAGTTAAAATGTACATGTTGCAGAACAACCTGTTAAAATCTGAAAAGAATCAATGTCTAAGTTTACAGTAAGTAAACTTACTATGTAGGAAAATATGAAAATTCATGGTGTTACTACACTAAAATAAAGAAAATTCACATGAAAATTCATAGTGTTACTACACTAAAATAAAAGATAGTGCAGGAAGGCTGCACTAGTCGTAGTCTAGTAGTCATTCTGGTTCTTTAGTGAGAGTGAATGGTTGAATGTCATTCCTTTTATCCTCTAAATACCTTAAGGACGAAGATGGGAAGGGGTGAAACATAATGCAAGTGTTTCTGTTTCTTTTGGGAGGGCAAGTTGTTACTTGTTTCCTGGGAAGAGTTTGGAAACTGAGAAGACTGGTGAATTCCAACCTGCAGTTTTGAATATTTAAGGCATCATTTCAATGACCTAGGGCCCTAGTGCAGGTGGCAGGGTTGGGTTGTTTTCTTTTTCTGGGTCAAGCCATATGATTAGAAAATTAAAGCGATACCTAGTTGCACTAATGAAATGCTCCAAAATCTTGGCCCATATCAAACTGTATAGTTGCAGTCTGCCAGTTTAAAGTCTTAAAAAATTTTAGCAATTTTTCTTTCTAGTGTTTTTCAAGGTAGGTATATAATGTATAACCCAATAAATTCTGGCACTTATCACTTTTGTGGAAAATAGTTGCACACCCCATATAGTACAACATTATGGGATTTACAGTGGTATAAAGGGAGAGCAATAAAAATAAATATCATTCTCTCAGTGTTGAAGACCACTCTGGAAGTAAGGATCAAGAGCCACAAGATTTAGTTTAGCCCGATCACTTAAAGGCTTTTAAAGAATTTTGCAATGGCCCAGGACAAGTCCAGTAATTAGGTCATCATTAGAAATACTTGTGCTGGGGCACCCTCACTTACAAGAACTCCAGCACATTTACACTCTCTTCTGTGAATGACAAAATATGCTCAAGTATTATTGGAAGTAAAGGAACCAGTTATTAAATAAGCCTGTCTTTCTGCAGAAAAACACAAAAAGTATTATTGACTTATTGTTTAATTTCTTAATCAAACTGGAAACTTTTAATAATTCTGATAAGCTTTTTTCTCTCTAGTAGATGTGTTTAGAATGGAAACAGCTGGAATTTAGACCTTTTTTTTTTTGCTTGTTTAGAATGGTCAGCTGGAGTGTGTTCGGTGGATGGTGAGCGAAACAGAAGCTATTGCAGAGCTCAGTTGCTCAAAAGACCACCCAAGCCTTATTCATTATGCAGGTTGCTATGGCCAGGTATGACTTTATTTTCCTTTTTCAAATAGATTACTTAGATGCTTATACAAGAATTTAAATTAAAGTACGTGTGTAATTTTGTGGCTTTTAATTATGGGTGTTCTTAATTAGTTGAGGTATCACAAAATCTTTCCCAGCTTAATATGTATAATTTTTTCAGCATTTTCCCTCTAAAGCTGGTTGGTTGGTTGGTTGGTTTTTGGTTGGTTGGGTTTTGTTTTGAAAGGTTTGAATAATGTCAAGAAGATCAGCTGGCATATTAGGCCAACCAGCAAATCCCAAGAATGTCTACAGAGATTAGCTGACATCTAGAGGATTCATAGGATACACCAGAAGAGCAAAAAAATTTTGCAATTTAAGAATTCGTTGTATTGGCAGTGAAGTATGGTGGAACTTGAATATTATCTGACTAGCTTTAGCCACTGTCATTGAAAACTACATACAAAAATAAGTTGTAGATTCACAGAATATTCTGATTTGGAAGGGAGCCACAAGGATCATCTAGTCCAACTCTTAAATAAATGGCCCATAGAGGGCTTGATCCCACAAACTTCGTGTAATTAGTACCATGCTTTAGCCAGCTGAGCTAATTGTAAACCAGTCCTGTTTCACACCTAACTTGTACATTAATAAAACAGAGACAGCACTGAAGCATGGCATTCTAGCTCTTTGCTAATATCTGGAGGAACATATGTGCCAGTTAATTGCACTACATTCTCTTCCCGCAATGTCTGTTTTTTCCTAAGTAGATCTTGTAATAACCCCTCTTCAAGGGACCTTATTCCAGGATCTGCTGTGGAAGGAAGAGTGATAATTTACTCTTCTCTAATCTCTTTGGTAGATGGACCATTTTATCCCACAGTTTCTTCGACAGGTATTGAAGATAAATCATGGAATCACAGAACCATAGATTGGTGTGGGTTGGAAAGGACCTTAAAGATCATCTAGTTCCAACCCTGCAGACATTGGCTGGGACACCAAACCTCACTGATTTTTTGCTAATGCTTTTTACTCTTCTTAAGAAAGAACAAACAAAATACAACCACTAAGAAAATAATTATTGGCTGTGTGTGGTTGTCCCTTCAATGCTCTACAATTATTGTGTGTATCTGCTGCTAACTGCTTCTGTCCAACCATGAATTCACTGTAGGAGCAGGGAAGGAGAGGAGGCAGGTTTAGAAGGCTATGGAGCTGGGAATCTACCTTTTCTCCTGCTGTCTCCATAGGCACACAGGCACCCTTGTTTTCATGTTGTGGAAAGACCTCCTTTTTCTTCACTTTCTTACTATGCAGATGTTGCGGGTGTGAGATAGGACCCTGCTGGATATAAAGATTGCTGGTGTTAGTAAGTTTGCTGTAAACCCAGCACAGAGGATAGAGCCAGATCATGATATGAGCCAGATCAGATATGAGCCAGATCAGAGAAAATGTGCTTGCTACTGGGAAGAAAAAGTTTGGAAGAGAAAGTTGCATGTGAACTTAAATTCATATCTTCACTTGATTAACCTAATTTTGTCCTCATTTCTAAATATATTTATATAAACTAAAGCCAGTGAAGTTTGGGGGTTTTTTCAATGAGCTGTGCTATCTACTGCCAGAAACAGATCTGGCACACTTTCTCTA
>VWYI01016755.1:29223-63590 GCA_013399455.1 Anthoscopus minutus | reverse complement strand
TGTTTTGCCTCAAAGCCACTGGTCACTGTGGCTTCAAAAGATCCCTCCAGGTGCCCTTTTTTCTGCAGAACTTGTAATTCCTGTCTGTGCAGACAGTCAGTGTTATTTGAGTGTGGATTCCCTACATTTTAATGCTTCACTATTTTCTTCTAAAGCTTCTGTGAGAGTAGATGATGAAGTCCCATAGCTGCCTACAACAGTGTTACTGAGTTTTTTACATGTATATAGTTTTATCAGTGCAGACCAGGATATCCTTGCCTTATGTACAGCAAATAAAGAATTCAGTCTGATTTAAAAACTTAAAAATTTGAGGATTTTCTAGTTTCAGTGATAAGAACCAGGATATGCTGTTCATCAGAGTACATAATGTGCTTTTGTTGGCTGCTGTGTTACATCATAGTGCAGGGGACAACAGTGCTGTTCCTGTGTGTGTACTGACAGCTGTGTGTGTTGGGAAATAGGAAGCAAATAGTTCTTAGAAACCTTTAAATTAGTCTTTTTACTTAAGAGTGAGTTATGAATTTATATTGGCTGTCCATCAGGAAAATACTTTTTAGGTTCTGTTCTATGATGATATTGTGCTGATGTAAAGATCCGTGCTCCATTGTTTCTGAGATTGCCATTCCTCTTCCGCTATTGAGAATGCCTATTTTTTTTTACAGTTCTCTTATCCATTTGTTCACTGTTATGTGATCCAAATCCAGATGACCCACTAGTGCCAGAGATTGCACGTATCTATAAAACAGACAGAGACAAGTAAGTACAGAATTGCACAAGACTGATATTTTAGCAGACTGTAAGAGTGCATTGTCAGTCAGCAGTTGTGTTCAGTGAGCTTTTTGTAAGGATCTGAGATGGAGAAAACTTGTGTGTCAAAGGAATTCGTAGTGCATCATTTAAAAAGAACGGAGCTTAGCATTTTTGAAGTTGTGGGTGACAGAGACTTACCTTTTTCTCACATGTGTGGAAGTATTTTACAGTATATATATTGCTTTTTTTTTGTTTACCATGCATAAATCTATCTGATCTGATCTGCTAAATCTTCCTAATGAGGAAAAGACACAGTTTTCGTGGTTTTGATGCCTTAATTCAGCAGCAGCTTGGCCTTAAATTTTGGTTCTTCTCTTGAAAATGGGCATCAGAACTGTTTTCCCCGTCTGTGTTGCAATAACTTTATTTTCCTTAGGTATCTTTAACATTTTGCACAGATAGAATTATATGAAGAAGATTTTGGAGTTTTATATATATTAATGCTTAAATACATTTGTCCAATTAGGTACAATAGGTTAGCAAGAGAATGGACAGAGAAATACGCTATGCTGTAGGGTAAGAATATTTGCAAATTATGGTGCATTTAACAAAATGGAAATTTGTCAGCACTTGGGTGCTGCATGCTCTAAGGCACTGGATTAACTAACAGATGATGGATGCACCAGTTACTGAACATGGAAATTTAACAGCTTGATCTATGGTTAGTGTGTAATGTATTGGCTAGTCACTATGTCTCACAGATACTACTCTTGCATGGCCAAAAAAAAATAAAGTTAGTATGAAGTAATTACCGAGAGGCTTTCAACTTCTTCTGGTAAGTATTTACCCAGATTTTGTCAAAATTTGGTTCAAAGTGATGCCCATGTTGTGACCTCATATATAGACATGAGTGAATTCAGACAATCCCAGTTTTAATTATTTTTAATCAGTAGTGTCTGTCTTCCCCATATAAACTAGAAAATGTATGGGGATTCTGTTCTGCTTGTATAGTTAATAATTAGCTTCTTACTGACAAGCATGGAGTTAAGTGTTAACTAACTAGTCAGCTCAGTTCCTGTGAAAGTAGTGTACTTGAAATAGTCTTTCACTGTCCTTTTAAAATTTTGACTGGTATATTTGTGTGAAAGGAATATTCAGTGCAGTGAAATATTTACTGTTGTTTTTCTTTAAAATTTGAAATTTGACAGTTTGTATCCAGTGATACTATTAACCAAATAATCATTGCTTATGGCATGGGATATACTGTAACTTTAACTAAGAACAATATTCAAATAAAATACTTGTTTTGTTTATTCCATCCCAGATAGTCTCTATTTCATCTCTTTCAGTCATTTTTTTCATAAAAGACTTCAGCAAATTTGCTTGTCTTGAATTTAAAAGCTTTTCGTAAAAACTAGAGGGATATCTATCCTAATTGGTGTAGGGAGGGGATTGTTCAGTTTTTTAGTTGAAGTATGTCTTGGTACAGAATGAGTCTTCTCACAGTCTAAAGAGAATAGAGAGATGGGAATAAAATCATATTTAATCATAAACTGGTTAGGAAATTGTTATTTTCACGCTGATGTTAATTCCTGGTTTTGTCTGCAGGTACAACAGAATATCTCGGGAATGGACTCAGAAGTATGCCATGTGATGCTACCTTTAAGTCAGAATAACCTGCATTATAGCTGGAATAAACTTTAAATTACTGTTCCTTTTTTGATTTTCTTATCCGGCTGCTCCCCTATCAGACCTCATCTTTTTTATTTTTTTTTTGTTTACCTCCTTCCATTCATGCACATGCTCATCTGAGAAGACTTTAGTTCTTCCAGCTTTGGACAATAACTGCTTTTAGAATCTGTAAAGTAGTTACACAAGAACAATTGCCCAGGATTCAGAATTTTTTTTAATGGAGCATGTGTATTATGTGGCCAATGTCTTCATTCTAACTTGGTTATGAGATTAAAAACAAACATTCCTCACTGCTCTAACAGATACTGAAGATACCACCTGAAGGGGGGAGGGGAGATGGATGTTCAGTTTTCTCCCATCAAAGAAGTAACATTGCTGTAGCAACATCCATCTTGTTCCAAACCTTCCAGTGTTAGAGAACTGAGGGTTTATTATATACTTTGCTCATAACTGATGTGTTTGGAGAATTGGTACTGAATCTATAGCATCAGCAGAACAGAAAATGTGATGTATCTTATGCATGTCAATAAAGGAATGACCAGTTCTTGTTTTACAGAGAATGGAAATTGGAAGTCAAACATCCCTTGTATTCCAAAATAGGGTTTAAGAACATTTTTGTAATTCATTTAAATTTTGTTAGGAGGCTTGGAGCTATTAGTTAATCTGTCTTCCAAAACACTGTTTAATATAGCACTGAATAAATGATGCAAGTTGTCAATGGATGAGTGATCAACTAATAGCTCTACTAGTAATTGATTTATTTTCTTCAATAAAGTTGCATAAACCAATGAGTTAGCTGCCTGGATTAATCAATATGGGAAACAAAATCTTTTGTAAGAGCAAAGCTGGATTTTGTATATACTGTTGGCATTTGCCTCATTGTTTAACATCAAATAATGATGTAAAGTTCAATAGAGTGACTCTTCTGTCGTTTTCAGTTCTAATGCTCAGTCTGTTGCAGGTTGGCACATTGCTCGGCCTGGTGGATGCAGAATTAATAAGCTAACATAGTCGTGTAGCCGTAGTAGGGGGCTGCACTCGGTGCTGGGAGCCCAGCGTTCAAGGATGGACTTGGGACCCAGCAGATCTGAAGTGGTGTATTTTGGAGATACTTCCTGATGCACCTGTGTTTGCTGACTGAGAACCTCTTTCTTCACCTTGTACACTTGACAACTGAAAGATCTTAATGTGGGGGTAATGATGAGGCAAAAAAATTATAAAATAAAGTACTGTTTTGATGTGGGAATTGTCATGAGGCTGTGTTGAAGTGACTTTACTATTTGGGATGTTCGTTACCATTGAAAAGGACTTGTTCAGCCATGCTGCCATTTACATTGATGACTATTTTAATGCAACAGACACTTTCTTCATGTCAGGTGACTAAACGTGAATAAAGACTCATTGCTATTGGATTTTTGTTCTAAAAGAAACATTGTCTTGTGCCATTAGTTTATCTTTCAGCAACAAGGGCATTATTAAGTATCTGACTCTTTCCTCCCCTCTTCCTTCATATTTTTCCTTGTTTAATCTTTCTGGTCTTCATTCTTAACATCCATAGCTTCATTTTCTCTGGTCTTGTACTATCACTTTATTGTGCATCTGTGACTTCTCACTGGCACCACTTTTGCACTGCTTATAGTTATGTACATTCTGATTCCTTGTCCCCACATGGATGTGGAAAGCTAGATGTAAAATAAATGTTAAACCTTAATTTTTATAAAAATTTGCACATGTAGTTTGGACATGGTTTGTTCTGGTTCTAAAGTATGAGAGTGAACTTGAAATTTTCAAGTTTAGTTGGCGTGGAATTTAGAAACCTGGGCTCTCTTTAGCATGTACACGCTTCAGTGACGACTTCTTGAAAATTATTGATGAAGTGGCAGGTCACTTCTTCCTTGCTAACCAGCTTACACCATTTTGCTATGAAATTGGAATTCAACTACCAGCAGCATTACAACTGAGGTAAAAGTTTATATTTTTAAGCTTAGAAATGTGTTTCCCTCAACAGTTTTTTGTACTTGTGTTATTTTGATGCTCATTACTTTGTCCTGGGAGTCACAGCCACTGAAATCACTTGCATGATCAACTAGGAAGACGTTTTGTGAGGTGTAAGGCAGTAGGTGTTGCAGAATACAAGGAGGTGTGCATTATGAAGGGTCAGGGAAGAAGGAAATAGTAAAGTATTACATGGAGGAAGGCAATGTTTGGATTGGTACCTGGTTTGTTTTGTTTTTTTTGCTTCTGTCATGTTTCCACTGTAATTTTTTTTTTTAATTAGTGAGTGTATATTTTGATAAAAGAATGAGGATGGATTGTAGATGTTCCAAATGCATGCTGAAATTCTGAAGTGGGAAATGGCAGGTGTTTTGTCCCTGAAGCAGACTCAAGTCTGGTGCAGGCTTCTTGCAGGAGTCACATTTGGGCTTCCTGTTCAAACAGGAAGGCAAGGGGATGAGCTGGTAGACAAGAGCTAATATGGATAGAGTGAAGAATTCTAAGACTTCTCAAAAAAAAAGCTTAGTTGATGATTATGTCTGAGTGCCTACCAAAACCACAGGTAGTCTAAAAACTACATAGTGGATCTTGGTTCCTTTAGAATATAGGGAGGGTAGAAAAATTTCCATTTGAACTTAAAGTAAAAAGTGAAGGTTTTGGAAATGAGAGTTGTCCTGTCCTGCTGTGGTAAAATATTTTTCTTTCGTTATAAATGCTGTGATAGCTTCAGAGGAGTCAGTCTCCTACTAGAAAACTTAGATGAAACAAAATCTATTTGGATGACTTATTTGAGAGTGAGTATAGAGGACAAAATGTCAAGCTAAGACATAACGGGAAGAAACTACAGTGTGCTGTCTGCAATAATTTTTTAAAGATTGCTTGCTGTGTTTAATTGGGGTTTGAATTTGACAACATGATTGCAGTCAGTTTGTTCAAGTTTCACTTGAAAAACCTTGAGTGGTTTTAAGGACAAAAAAGTCTTTTCAGGATGCAAGAAAAACTTGATCTGTAGTGTTGGCTAGGGATTTTTCTGGTTTTTCTGTCTTCTGCTGCACACAGCATCTGTATTTGTTATAAAATGAGTATACACGTGTTTTTGCATGCTTGAGTAAAAACATTTACTCAGTTGCACTGTGCCATCGTTCTTATATTAAGACTACAGATGCTAATTTTTTCTGAAAAGTCTGGCTTTAAGCAGACCACAGCAGCAAGCTTTGGTTGCTTTGGAGGCATGGAGCTACAGTCTGGCCAATTATTAAAAGACAACCAGTTAGTAGATGGGTGTGCAGATGTACAGTACCAGTCTTGTTAGATTGGATAGTTGCTTATGCAGAAAGGAGTTTGCATTAATCAGCAGATAACACAAGGTTTTAAACACAGCCAGAAATGTTCTAAATAACTCCATTGTAGTATTTGCAGCCTCCCTTCAGTTTTTTTCTCACAGTCATTTTATTTCAAACTTGCTGCTTTAAAAAATAGTGTTTTAACAGGCATTGTCATCTGAAGCAGATATTTTAGGTTCATCAAATATGTCTGGTCTTCTGTTTGCATATCCATAGTAAAACTTAAAGCATAGTTGGAATTCAGCTGAAGATTTCTTGCTCTGTTTATAGCTGTCCAGAAAATACTAGTTGTTTTTCCCTGATTCATTTGTAGTTTCATACATGGAAATAAGGCTAAGACAAAACCCTCTTTAGTTAAACAAATTAGCTCGCTCTAGAACAATGGAGCGAGATAATGCATGATCAATAAAGGATCATAAGGTATAAAGGGTATTTTACTAACTTACTATACTAGTTCCTTCAAATGTGAAAACAAAAAAATTGTGCTGATTTGATTTATCTGCTTTCTGGTGTCATGGAATGGAGGGTATTTTGCCCCACTACCTTCAATATAAATATAAAGTAGGTATAAATTGAAGAACAGTTGGATTCAGATCATGATAGAGAATGGCATATTTTAAAAGGCAGGCAGAATTGTGGCTAAAATACTTTACATATTAGGCTGAGGTCTTGTATTTTGGCAGCAGTGCAGGACCAATGCAGAGAAAGCATAGGAACATAGGAAACAAACTGGGTTATATATGGTGTATGGAAGCTGCCTATATTATTGTGAAGTGAAAATGGGCTGCTATCAATTCATGCATTTTAGTATAAAAGCAGCTGGTTTCAAAATAATCTGGAATAAGAGAGTTGATAAATTATAATTCTAAGTGTCTTATTTTAGCCTGACAGAATAGCAATTCAGAATAACCCTTAACTGGAAAACCAGTTCAGGATGCAAAGAGACAAGCTATTGCAAGTGTGTGTAGCGTAGAACAGTTCCTAAATTGGTGTTTTGCTGGTTCAGCTGATGCCCATAAACTGACCAGTAAATTCTGCAGTAACTTTGGTCTGCCGTGCTTTTATAAGCAAGCACTCAGTCTTCTGCAGGGATAGTTCCGAGTTGTCAGTCTCTTTTTTCAGTACTGCAGGGGTTGGTTTAATGTCAGTCAGTTGTGAGGGAGAGTTTAGTAGCTTCCAGATAAGCAGGAGTAAGTGCTGCAACTATTTCTAGGGCAGCTGTCTGCCCCGGGTAGGTTAGAAGAGGTGACAGGCATAATCTTCACAGTGATAGATGCCAGAAGTGAAACAGTGAATTTGATAGGACAGCTCTGTGTAAAGTAATACTTTATAATTAAAAAAAAAATTTCTCTGGTAAACATCCTTATTTGCCCAAAATAGCTTTTGTTTGTTTAGGGTATTTTTGCCTATGCATTAGAAGTATTGGTGAGACTTCAGTATCTTCTTCAGTGAAGGACTTTAATTCATGATGGGACAAGGCTTTATCAGGATACGCAGTTGATCAGAATATACTGGTTTTCAACAGCTTTTAATAATTATCTTTGATCTCTGGGGTTCTGTGCTCTGGAAGAGTAGGCTCCTCTTTAAATGGCTTCTGCTGAGATTGGTTCCCCTTCAGGAGCTTCAAGTAGAAATACTCAAGTTCGGTACTTAGGTGTCTTAGGTTTGGCAGATAAGGTAATTCTGGCTTTTGCCTAAACTTCATTGATCTTCATACTAACTATGCATTGTCCCATCACAGACTTAACATGCAGAGTACGAACAGTTGCTTAGAAGATGGTGATACTATGTTATCCTCATAGGAGGAATGCTAGCTGTAGAGCTGGGTAGCTGGTTTTGCTCCAGCTGCTTTGTCAGACAAGGGTTGTGGAGAAAGAATTTCAAAATGCTTTTAATTTTATCAGGGATGGGAATTCTGACGTTTAGTCTCAGATGTGATCTCATGTTTCATTAGATGGAATGCAAAAATTAAGTTGTTACTTGTGTTGTACCAGGTGATGTTCTCTCAGAAAGCATTTTCATGTGTGCTGAGGAGATGCCTGTGCTTGTTTGTAAGTCAAACCTGTTTTGGCTTTTTCCCCTCTGGCCAGGTAAGCCTCAGCACTTTTTATCTTACAGTCTTTCAAGCAAGTCAAAAACGAAACTGTTCAGCCATGAGTCCTGGGGGGGTTTTTTGCTTTTCGTGGTGGTTTTTTTGTGTGATTTTTTGTTTTTGTTTTTATTGGGTTTTTTGTTGTTGTTGTTTTGTTTGTTTGTTTGTTTGTTTGTTTTCTTGGTTGGGTTTTTTTCCCTATTTGTTTTGGTTTTGTACCCATTTGTAGGGTATGGGAGTTTCATAGACAGTGTTCTGGAACACAACTTTATACTGAAAGTACAACTCTAATCCTCTTGAAATCTAAAGGAAGGACTGCAGTTTGCAACCTTACATAGAGAACTTAATGTGAGTCTATAATCCCTTCTTCCTGACAAATTTTTGAAGGTAAATAGGTGAAGATTAGTCATAGCTCTGCCAAAGACCACTGTTCAGTGTGAAGCTTTTAATTCTTTGGGGAAGGATACTTTTGCTATAATAAGGTTTGCAGATTACTTGCCGTGGTGTTAATCCTGCTCTGACAGTGAACACTACTTCACAGATACCTCAGTAGTTGAAGGATCTATTCAATATGACCATTATTTTATTCTTTTTCCTATTGGAACATTTGGAATGCTCTTGTTGGAATAAGAGATCCAGATCTCTTCATAAGGTTTTAGATTTTGTGTCTGTACTCAGAAGAACATTGAGGAGAGAATAATGTTAGTGATTGTAGGAGTTCTCTGGTAACAAACTTAGTGGAACATGGCAGTGATATTTTTCTAGAATGGATTAGTGCTGGCTGAAGAATTGAATTTAGTATTTTGGACTGGATGGTGGTCAGTCTCTGTCTCTGAAGAGTTAAAGTACTGCACCTCTCAAGCATGTCTGGTCTAAGCTCAGTATTGAGCTGCCAGAGCACAAGTGAGGATGATGAGTCTAACTGGCATTAAGGGTAGAATTTTCGTGTGTGAACAAATCATGATCCTCTGGTTTTATTGGTTTGTTGTACTGACTGCTCTGTTTTTACAGTTTGAGTTGTATTTCATGAGCATATCTCTTAAGATCTTGTTTACAGTGTGATTTATGTTTCCTGAGAATCCATTCAAAATTCACTGAAAGCATTTCAAGGTACATCACAAGCAATTGAGGTAGAGAGGTGGTAGGTAGATAACTGCTACCTAACTTAGCTCTTTGTGTTCTCTACTACTTCGTATGTGCTGCACTTCACACTCAGAATTACTGTTTTGAAGCAAAGGATGTGAATTTTCATAGCCTTAACTGTTTATTTATAAACCGAGAAGTAAAAAAGCATTCTTTTTGGCTTAAATATAAATGATATGAGAAAATGCAGGAACTCTGAATCATATCTTTACACATAATATTCTTTCCAATACTGATAGGACTGATGTAGAAAAACATTCCAAATTTTCAGACTGGAAACATGAAAAGACAGGTTTGTAGAAAAGCATCGAGCAGTAACCTTGAAATTTTTGGATGCAAAATTTAACTTGAAGCAGCCTTTTTTTTGCCTTTTTTTTTTTAATGTGACTGATGTGGCGCCTTAATATCTTCCACATGCATTGTGCTGTGCTTTACAAGGGGTGGGAGGGGAGAAAAAAAAAGGAAGGTGAAAAGAGAAGTTGCCCTTTGCTGTTCAACTGAAGCTGCATTTCTGGTTCCCAGGGCAGGAGACCAGATAGAGACATAGGTTATAGCTGACCAGTCAGTCAGCCCTCCTAAACTTGTTTTCTTTCCCACAGCCAGTTTGCCATGTTTGTCTTCACCCTTTAGAGACCTGAACTTGTTTTTGCCACATAAGCTTGGCCTGCTAGAAAGGGTTTCTCTTCACTGCCTTCCCTGATCTGATGGAATGTCTTTCACGTGACTTAGCTGGGCAGTGCCTGGAGACTCTTCAAGTGCTTCCAATTTACAAGCCAGTATTTTATACAATTGCTAGGGCAGGTAATGCCTCTTGAAGTGCAAAGCGTGAAGAAAAGGGGAAGGGGTTGAAAAACCTTTTACTTTTATTGCTGCAGTAGTTCTAATTAGGAAGTGAGCTAGTAAAAATACTAAAAAAATGGATGAAGAAATGTAGGTTTTTAAGTTATGCAAGTACAGGTAAAACAAAGGTCATGTATTTAGTAAGATTAGTAATCTAGAGTAGAGGTATATAGAGTGAAGGGTGAAAACTCAGTGTTGTAAGCCACAGAGAGATTTTAAAAAGAAGTTCCCATGAAGCATATGCTGACACACACATTGTGAATAATTTAGGGTGTGGACAGAGGAGAGGGCGGGCAGCTGTACTTTCTGAGCCAGCTGCAGCAAACTGATAAGCTCTTCTCAGAGTTCTGCTAGGAGGAAGTGGCAGTAATAGTTGGTGGTTACAAGATTATGGGTCATTGCCGGGAAGCTGGAAGGATAAACAGTGGATCAGCATCCTTAGTAATGAGAGAACACAACAAAAGAGGTCCTGAAAAGCCTCCAAGTTCAAGTTACCAACAAGATGTTCACTAAACAATGAGTGGCTTTCCAGTCATGCAGTGGCTTTCTTATGTCAGCATTTTGCTGTCCACTGCTAACTGTGAAAGCAGGAGGTGGCAGGAGAAGCTTAGTTGTACTCTTCTGTCCTCCAAGTAAACCTTCAACCTGACTAGGTATGGACGACTCCAAAGTGATTATTGTGGAAAAACACTTGTCAACTTGCTAGGTGTATTGAAGTATTCATTAGATTGAATTGCCTAAAATATCTTTTTTAAAATAGTTTTAAGTATCTTTTCAGTGTTACTGAAATTCCTCAGGGCATTTCCAGACCTTTAAAACTATTTGTCAATATGACCACTGTTGATAAACTGTACTGAAAATATGCTGAGAGAATGTAACAGAACATTTATTGAGATAAGTACTCAAGATAATTTTGCATCTTGAACCTTCTAAGTGTTAATAACATTAAGTAGTCATGATAGCTTCATGTGATGAAAAAACCTTTTAATCAGAAAGCCATACCTTTGAAAATGATTGTTTGCTGAATGCTTTTTATTTTCCTAATATGTAAAAAATGCCAAAAGCTTCGGTGGCTGTTCACTCTTCAACACACTAATTAAAACTTCACATGCCTGCAAAATGTGGCACTTCTGTGAAATGTTCTAGATATCAAAATGTATGCTGAGTATTTTATGCAGAGGTTTAATTGAAGTTACATTGTATCTTTTGTCCTTTCATTAGACAACCTGAAGATTTTTGCTCTTGCTGAAACAATCTCAGAAGAGATTGATTCCAGGCAGTGATCTCTAGTGGAATTTAGAACTTCTCTACAGGCTGCTCTTGCCTTTGTGCTTATCTGTAGTCCCCATAGTGAAAAAAAAAAAGAGCTCTTCTATGGAACAGTGACATCTGTAGCAGCAAAGGCATAGGGACTAAGTTGAGCGCCAGATTATTTGGATTCTCTGGGCTGAGAATTTTGCTGTAAACAAAATGTGTGAGTAGTATTTTAGCCATGGCCGCTGCCTGAAGGGGCCTTTTATGAAGGACTGAGCTGAAGAGACAAGGTTCTTCCAAACATGTTTCTAGCCATAAAACTACTGCCTGCTTTCCCTTCTTCCAGTCCAAGTATCAGAATGCTAAAATTCTGACTAGTACCAAAACAGGAGATCTAGTCAGAGAGTATGAGAGAGCACAAGGAAACTGAATGAAGATGTGTCAGGGAAGTTCCAACCGGACATAAGAGAAAGGTTCTTTACTGAGGGTGATCAGTCACTGGAACAGGCTCCCCCTGGGAAATGGTCACAACATCAAGCCTGACAGAGTTCAAAAACATCTGGATGTAATTCTTAGTCATATGTTTAGTTTTATTCAGTCCTGCATGGAGAAGGGAGTTGGACTTTTGATGATCATTATGGACTTACCCTTTCCAGTCTGAGATATTCTCTGACCCTTCCAGTATTTGTAGACTGCAGTAGTCCTTTCCTTTTTGTTGCCATGAGAATCAAGCAAAAAATGCTTTTTTTAACAGATGGGTGTATATATAAAGTAGTATTTTTAGTGCTGTGTATGTATGAAGTCATTTGGAAAAAAACTAGAGTCCATATTAAAGTATGCCTGTTTCATGAATGTGCATGAGTCAATTTCTGTAACTCTTGCTTCTGAGACAGTACCAGTGCAGCAAGAGACAGGGCATGTAGCTTCCTGGACTGCATGAGGATGTAGCTCTATTATAAAAAGGGTTGTCACTGGAATCATTCAGACAAGTGAATGATTTTTTCCTGTGTAGCCATGCTCTTGGCTTATGCTGTTGCCTAAGTGGGGCTTGAGTTGATTCAGTGAGGACTTTGTTGATTAAGAATTCTGGAAATTCTTATAGGTGATTGAAATAATCATTAATCTTTCAAGAGGGGAAAAAAAGTGGCTCTCGAGTACCTACAGTTTTTAGTAAAGTTATTTTGAATATTCCCTGGTGCTTCCTTTACAGTCATTTCGGTAAAAGTGAAGAGTTTGTCCTAGTGCTGAAGCCAGGTGCATTAGCCATACTGAAGGTTGGAGAAACAGAGGTCCTAACCTGCTCCAGTGGTTTGTATGGAGTCACTTGAGTTAGAAAAAGAAATGCAGCTCCCAGCTTTTTGAGCAACTCCAAATCCATTTACATTTACTTGTCCAATTTATCAGCTACAAACCTTTGTTGACAGTCTCTTAATACTCACCTGTACAGAAAACATTAAAACACTAGGCTGGATGTATGCTTCATATTGTAGTGTGATCTATCTGGTATGTCCTGCTCTCAGTTGGTAAAGTTCCAAGCACACAGGCTCAGTGAAGCCTCTCAAACTTTTGTCATGGGGAAAACAGTTTGCTTCCTACAGATACCCACATTTTGAGGGATTTCATTTTAGGCATTCAGGTACGAGTTGTGCATTGTACTGTGGTCAGATGACTGTCTAGTTTTAAAATTCTAAGAAAGGCTAAGTGACCTGTTCCATAATGTCCGCATTTTTACTGCTTATTTTCTGTAAGTTCTAGAGAGTCACTATGTTTTAAGAAAGTTTAATTAGAATTGAGGGGGGAGCTCGGTCACTACTGTACAAGATACTGATTTTGCTGCTTATGAAACAAAGGATAAATGGCAATGATCACTGTTACATCCTTTTATAGATTAGGAATATTTCAAAATTATTTATAAAATGAAGATAATAAAAGGTGTGTGAATTCCACCTTCTAAATAACATGGCTTTAGAAATCTGGCCATGCTGGCTTTGAAGATCCTGAGGCTTTATTGTGCCTGTTCTATGGAAGTGGTGACCTAACACCTAAATCCTTGGGTTTAAGCGCATCTCAAAGCAAGATGTTGGGCAGAGATAACAATACAGACTTTTGCCCCAACGTGCTGGATGAAGTGGAAAGTTATACTCAAGACATCACCTGTTTTTCTGTTTATGAAATATAAAAATTATTATTATGTATTTTTTGCTTTTCCCCTTCCATTACAGCATTTGCCTGGAGCAGTAGCTTCCTTTCTATATACTTACTTTTAATTACTCAAGATTATTAAGTGTTGAGTAATTTTGTTTGCTAAGGAAATCCCCCTGCAGTGGCCTACAGACTTTGCCATAATTATGAAAGAAACTTCAGGCCTACCATTCAGATTTTCACTTTGTATTTTCCTCATGATAACCTAGTACAACATTCTTTACTAGTGATGTATAAATAGTATCCTCATCTAAAAGCAATCTTAATTTATTTCCTCATTTTTTTTAAACATCCTTTTGGATGGAGTTCAAGATAAGTACAGAATAATGTCCTTTGGAAATCCATAGCTGCAGAGCTCCCTGCATCATATTGTCTTTAACTCCAGCATGGAGAGCAGCTGTTCTGCACAGTGGTTCTGTTCTGCAGATGCAGTCAGAAAACAGGTCTGGTGTTATGTTGAGGAACTGTGTGGCCTTATGGATACTGTGCCTGAAGGTATTTACACTCATACAAACATGTACACACTGATGTTGCTGCACCTGTAGAAAATTCCCTAAGTTAAATTATCCTTTAGTTACTTTGCATCTTGGTCTGTGGTGGTGCTATCTGCAGCAGCACACAGTTACCAAAAGAGAGAGCATGCTCTGGTATGGACTGCTATGAACACAAGTCCTGTTTGGCTTCAGAGGTGTTTACCTTCAGCAGAAGAATGGTACAGGGTGGACAGGTGGGGGCAGTAATATCTTGAAGTACTGCATCCAAATCTGTGAGAACCTCTGTTTAAAACCTTTACACAAACTCATTGAACATGAATTTGAAAGAGAAAATAGCAGCAGCCTGTTGTAATGATAGAGATTGCACAGCATTTGGAAACAAAGGACTTCTGGATTAACATGGCAGAATTTGGGCAGGTATAGAACTGCTCTGAATTTATTCTAATAGAGCCAAAGGCATTGTTTTGCCTTCAGCTTTTTGTCTTAGTTGATAAAGAATATCTGCTTGCAGTATTGTAAAGAATTGTAACAACCTCCTAAATTTGTGGTATTTCAGAAGGAGGGTTAATATAGTACATGGTAAAAGAAAGTACTCGGTTTATTTTATTTTGTGTCTTAAGGTTTGAAAAGATTAAACCACAGCCTTTAAAATTCATACCTTGAAACAGCACAAATACCGTTTGTTTAAAAATACCCCCAAACAAACAAAAAACAAACCCTCAAAGTGAGACATGAAAATGAGACATGATTTAACTTAATTATAAGCCTTGAACAAGGAAACAGCATGTTCTCAGAATACTTAATTAGAGCATTGTTTTTAGGTTGAGGTTTTTTGATATGTGTGTTGCTCCAGTCAGTCTTAAGCTTAAAGAATAAAAGGCAAAACACGGTAGAGTAAACATCTTGAAATGCAGTTTCCTTCTTAGTGGGAACTTATCACGTGACTTTCTGGAAAAGATTTCTTAAAGAAGAAAAACTGCAGTCGTTTTTTGATAGCTGTAAATCTGCTTCTTGAGAAATAATATCCTGTAAGATCTCTCAAGCAGCATACAATGTTTAAGTGGTTTTAGTGTAAAGAAAGAACACTGAAATGTTTGATAGCTCTTAAAACATTACTCACTGACATGAGGACAGAAACAAGAGTAAGGCTTTCTACTATTAATGTATAATCATTTTATACTCTGCACTCTTAAAAGTGAGAAAATACTAATTTTGACTGAATTCTATGGCATGCAAAGTCAGTTGGAGTAACTCAATCTAGGATGATAGCCTTTCGTGGCAATCTCACTAAGACAGCTGGGAGTTGAACTGAAATGGGACCAGCATTTCAGTTAGTATATTGAAGGTGGCTTGCTCTGTCTTAAAATTACATACACATGGTAACTGTTCTAACAGCGAAGTTTCTGCATGGCCTTCTGCTGCCCAACAGTGTGGGTCCCGGCTATCCCTTTTTGAAGTTTGCAGCAGGATTTTTTTTAAAGATCAAATCTGATTCTCTTTGAGCCAGTGTTTCTCAGAACTGCACCCCCTCTTGTACTCTCAGAGGTGAAAACCTGTGGCTGGATCGTGTATTTTTTAAGCAGAGCACGAAGTACCATGGGTGTTACACCTGGAAAGTAGCTAAGGCCTTCCACGGAGCTATTTAAAAACTTGTTGCTTTAATTCCTGCTTTTGGGCTCTGAATGATGGGGTTGAAACAGCAAGGGCACACAGGGAAACTACATTGTAATTTGAAAACCAGACTTCTTGTATGTTCTTTCTTGGGAACTGATGCTTCTGTCCTTTTGCAGATGAATTTACTGAATTTTTATACACAAAATCCACAGCCCTGCTTTCTGAGGAAACCGCAGTACTTTGAGATGTCCATGACGTTTGTTACAGTTTTATATGCCTCTGTAATTTTATGGACAAAAGGATGTGGAAGTCTGAGGCCATATACAAGCCTCAATACTCGAGGGAGCCGGTATTGAGAGAACCCACTGCGGTGCTATCACAGCTCTTCCTCATGCCTTCCCGCCTCCCTGCCGTTTTCTAGAGCTCCGAGTGCATTTGCCACATTTGAGAGATTTGTAACCATATTAGAGCTCCTCTTATCACTGTTCCGCCGTGCCTCTTCGAGGAAAAACAGAAAACCAGCCCGCCCCTTTGCCGACGTGCTCGGGCAGGCCCGTGCAGCCTGGCGGCCGCGCGACCCTTGCCCCTGGCGCTCCGCGGCCACGCTGAACCCCGAGCCAGAGCCGGGCCCGCCGGCCTGCAGGCCCCGCGCGCAGCCGCGCTGCATCGCCCTCAGGAGCGCCGGCGTCCTCCCGCCCCTTCCCTCCCTTCCTTCCTTGCAAGCGCTGCCCTAGCTCGCTGCTCCCGGCGGCTGTCGCCATGGGCGCCGTTGCGCTGCTGCTGGCGGTGCTGCTGTTGCCGCTGGCGGTGGCCGCGGGCGGCCCCGAGGTGCACAGCCTGCGGGGGAGCTGGCGGCTCCGCAGCGGGAACGGCTCGGTGTCGCTACAGGCGGAGGTGCCGGGCTGCGTTCACACCGCGCTGCTCTGCCGGGGCCTCATCCAGGTACGGTACTCCGAGAGCCGGGCCCTGGAGCAGCCCTTCCCGCCGTGGGCAGCCTGACTCGGAGGGGAGAACACAGCCCCCCAAAACACAGCTCCTTCCTGGCAGCTCCCCGGCCACTGCAGGCTTGGTTGGCATCGCCGGGGCAGCAGCCAGGCTTCGTGTGGTGGCTGGAGTGTCCTCGGTCCCGCATAAGGCCAAGGACACAGATGGAAGCTTTGCAGTAGTGAGATTGTGGTTTTGTCACGCAGCCAAGGTGCTGACACCAGATACCTGCAGTACCCTCACAGCGTGTAAGTCATGCTTACCTACAGTGGTCCCTCAAAAGAATGAAAAGTTAAACCCACCCTTCCTAAAGTTTGACTTGTTAATACAATAAGTTTAGGGGATCCAGGCCATTAAAAAGCCATTTTAAAACTTGCAGTGACTGTCAGAACAGTGGAGATTACATATTCACCTATTCTGCCTAAGGAAAGTACAGTCTGAAACAGAAGAAGTTAAACTTAAAGGACTGGCTCCTATCTTAAAACTTTGAAGAAGCTTTTCTGCTTCTGTTTGTGCTTGTCTCTATTAAATTTTTTAATTTATAGAAACACAGCAACCACTTTCTTGGACAGGTTTTCAAAACTGCGGTTGCAGAGGAGTAGCAAAGTATTCTGATACTGGCTTAAGGTACCTGTGACTCAGACCTGACAAGAAACGTGGCACTAACTGGATCATTGTTAAAATAAGATGCCTTTTTAAAAGAAAACATGGAAAATGAAACCTGTACCTGGACTAAGGAAAGAAATAAAACACAGTGAAGTTACCAAAGTCATATATAAAGGTGATAAATACAGTTCTGTGCTGGAAAATGTAAAGAACTGCCAGATGCTGTGAGTATATTATATTATATTATCCCTCCTTTATTGTGCCCAGTGGTGCAGTTCTTGTGCATCGTTTATTTAAAAAACACATTTCGGATGTATGCATTTTCTGTTTCTTGGGTTTTATCCTTCAGCTTTATTACTGTCTGATTAAAGAGGTAAATGGAGAAAGTGACACCCTTTGGGCAGGATAATTTTAGCATTTTCTGTGTTGGCACAGGTTGGGAATCCCAGCGCTAATAATAGATTCTGAAGAGTGTCTCTGCCAGATACAAAGCATCAACATTGGAATAAGAAATATGCTCTCAAGGGACTGGCAGAGCTATGATGACTGTTGTTTTAATATCTGATGTGACATCTTGGACGTTGAAAATTAAGGTTTCAGAAGGGCTTTTCTCTAGTTTTCAGTGCAAGGGGCAGGGAGACATCATGTGACAGATTGGTGAAGGGAACTGTGCTGGTTTCCCTCATGCAAAAGTGCACAAGGTAAACTGAACATCTGGGATGTTTGATTGTGCTGGGAGGTGTTGCTGCAAGAAGAGTGAATAATCTTCCAGGAGAAACTGTGACCAATGCACTGACTCAGGCATGCAAGACAGTGATGTAATCAAAGACTCACATTTAACTACTCACGCTAAGTACACTTACGAAGTGAGATGCGAATGCTAATTTAAATGCATTGCTGCAAACTGACTTGTAACTTAGCAGTATATTTGGAAATGAGGATCATGAACTCTCATGTGCCTGGGCAGAATCCCAAGCCTGCACAGAGGTATGAGAGCTTAGTCAGCCAGTTGGGCAGCAGTGGGTGTTTGGCTAATTAAATCGATGATGACTGGTAGTGGTCACTTAGAATATGTTTACTTGAATACAAGTAAGAACTTGCTCCAAACACATGCTGGTACACCTGGATATGAACTTTCTGTGGACTGGAAGCTCTTACCAAGTTGGTGCTGTTGCTGTTGAAGTGCTGAGTTAACCAGAATGATTCACTAGTGTGGTTGCTTGACCTCTGGACTGGACCCAGCTGGTGGTCTGGCTAGTTCCAAGCTCAGGAGATACCCTGTTTCTGTGTATAGATAGGTGTGTACAGGTAGCTCAAGGCCAGCTTAAACCCATTCTTAGTTTAACAAAGCTCAGTTTACAGAAAGAATCACTCACACAAATTTGCACCAAGATAACAAAATTGTTTTTAAATCGTGTTTTTGTTTCAAAGATAGAATGCAGACCATACCAAAAGAGGGGAGTAACCTGAGCAGATTTGAAATCTATTGCAGATGGTGTTACATGTACTCAGTCCGTGCCACCATAGTTGTTGCATTCTGCAAAGCAGCAAGCCTAGGTCGTTTGGAGGGAGTCAGTGACATCATTTGTTACTGCGGTGTGAGGCTTCGTGCTCCAGAGCAGGGCTCCGCTGTTTGTCCTGAGGTTTCTTCACTGTGGTGAATGTGACCAAAGGTTTTCAAGTGCAGCTGCCTAAAATCATGTTCCTGTATACCTGTTTATGCGAAAGCATGCACACTGCCCAAATTGTAGAGGCATAGGGCACTGGTTGCTCCATTTTTTCAGAGTTCATTATCTCTGGAAATCAGCCCTTTTTAGTGTCGAGTATAGGAGATTTATTATAGATGCCTAAATACAGGTGTTTTGGTCTTAAGTATTTTTTTCATTTTCTCCTTTTGCTCTTTGGAATAGAATATAGGCTCTTTATTCATCTTACAGAGGATGTCACTAGATCAGTAACCCAGCTTGTAATCAAAAGTGGAGATTGATGTGAAAAGCTGTACCAGGAAACAGGAGAACAAAACTAGTGGGAACAAAATCATTCTGGGCAGCAGGACCCCTACATTCAGCGACCTGGTGTGATTTGCAAATGGCAAATATCACTGCATCCTTTGCTTTTGTATCTGTGAGATTTTCAATGAGTTAGCACCCAAAACAGAAATTTAAAGCAAAATTTGGAAGGGCCTACTCCGGCAGTGTAGCTTAGTGGGCATCTCAGGAAAGCAGGGCAGCACGGGTAAGCTGATGAATATTAAGCCTTAAGAATGTGGCTTAGATTGCAAAACTAGACTGCAAGCAATTTATTTATCATTGTGTGGTTCATTTCAAATTTAGGTCGACACACAAAGTGTTTTTGCACAGGGATGCTCTAGCTGATTGCGTGTCTGTGGCCTTACTTTAATCTGCTGTGCAGGCCATATACTTGAATTGAAAAACATCTCTGATGCTGAGGGTTCATTATTCATCTCTCTGGATCCTCTTAGCATTTGTTCTAGAGATATCTTTACTCTGGCTCATAAAATATACATTGGAGGAATGCGTCTTTTTGAATGCACCAAATGCACATGTCTCAAAAAATGCTCTTGGGGAAGACACTTGAGTTTCTGACCAAAATATTATTTTCTTTCATGTTCAAGCAACATAGTTCAAATGCTGGATTAACTATGATAGAAGCTCTAGTGCCAGGAGACTGCGTCAGAGTATGTGTTTGGCTTGATTGTTTTAATAACATTTCATTAAGATTCTGTAGCTCTTACTACTATTTACATGTAAAATTAAAAAAGCCCATCTGAGAAATGCACACAGAGAAGGGTAATAGTCACTTGCATAAAATTAGAGCAAAGCTTCATTTTGAATGCAGACATAGACATTTTACAAACTTGCACTGAATCCATTGCAAACCCTAGAGCTGTGGAAAAAGATTTGCCAGTTATTTTGTCTAAAGATTTTGCTTTTGACCACTGTCAGTGTAGTGTTTTTTTTCAGGCACTTTTCTGGTAAGCCATATGTGCCCACAGGTAACTTACTTATTAAGTTGTGTGCTGGAAATAGGCATCCTCTACCACATACTGCCCAGGTTCTGTACAGTGCCGGTTCTTGCTAGCAGGTGACTCCTGGAAATTTTTGGTTCTGAGGAAAACGGCTGTTGTAGCTGGATTTTCTCATATGCCAACTATTTGCATTTATACATAAGGCTGTTTTGTCTTACTGGTTGTCACTTAGACTTGTATAGAGTATTATGAGAGGTCTGCAAGTGTGATGCTGGTAATGGGGCTGGATTACACTGCATTTTCTGGCCTGTTAAACAAGGGCATGCACTTGACAGAGAAGTTAACAGTGCTCTTGGTCATACTTGGATATCAAATTTTATTAGAAGAGATAGAAGTTTATGTACCCCAACTGATAATTCTGCATTTCTGGAAAGTAGTGTGATTTTCTGTAGCTTGATCTGCATTTGTATAAAATATACTGTTGCTTATTTTCTGACACTTCATTACAACTTAGATTTTTTGGAACAAGCCAGGTAACAATTCCATTTGGTATCCTATGATTCTGTTTGGGTTAGATGGTATTCATTGTTGGAATAGTTGATTATTATATTATTTTCCACTGAAAACCAGGTGCTCTGCTGAACTGTGAGAACATATGTGCAAACATTCAAAAGCCTTAGTAAAACTTCGCGTAAATCTTAAAGGATGCTTAAGTTTGTCTTTCAAAAGCTTGTGATCTTACAAGAGACAAGTGGTCTGTTAAACACATCAGAATACTCAAGTATTCTGTTCAATTAATTCAATATTAATGGGTATTACTTTGTTAACTCCTTAGTCATATTTGGCCTAGTGTTCTGCTCTGACACATCTTGAACATTGTCAGTGGCATTCTGTTTACTGCTTTCTGAGAGCAGCTACTGAAATTTAGTTACTTTAGGAGGAACTTTCAAAACTCACTCTCTGAGAATATGATCCATTCATCACTACTGATAGTTCAGCCTGACTTCAAACTATAAGAATTGTATAAATGTCCTATCACTTGTGATGTCAAGGAGCACATGGGTATTGATAAGTATGTATTAACTATTTAGCTTCCAGTCTGAAGTTGCCCAGAGCAGAATCATGGAACTGTAAATCATGGAACATCACTTGAAATTTTTATTTTGGTAATCTCTTACAACATCAGAATTTTCTTATGGTGTAAATGATAAAATATCAGCAGAGTTAATTTATGAAAGAAGAACACGCAAGGTGACTTCAAATTAGACTATAACAAAAGCAGGGTAAGGCAAAGGAATCTGTTTTTTGTTCTCTTTATTAAATTTCGGTTTTTTACATGCAGATCTTCCACCTGGGAAGACACCCAGAGTCTGGGTTGACTCTGACAGCAGACTACAGGTGCTTGTGCCATGCCTCTCAGAACTGCTGGGGCGTGTGGGGCCAGGAGGTGCCCCTTCATTGGGCTAGGGTGTGCCTGGCACCGCTCGCTCTGTCACTTGGGCTTGGAGCCGCATTCTCATATGTTCGTGTTTCATCCATTTCCTGATTAACAGGAGAAGCTCTTAGCTTATATCACCGTAGCTTTGCAGTATCCCCTTGAAATAATTTCAAGGAGAAGCTTCCACCTGGGCGCTGGCAGTTCCTTCATTGTAGTGCTGCCAGTGCTTTTGAAGTCCTGCTGATGTCCTGTTAGCAGACCTGGAAATTGCTTCCTTTTGATGATGTGTAGCAGGGCTTTTAACCTCCTCTTAGGAAGGGTGATTTGCTGCTTGCTTACAGCGTGGATGTTGGGAGCAGGGAAGAAACAGGCAGGCAGCTTGAATGCTTCAGATTTTTTCCCCCAAATTGCAGGGAGCAGGAAAGTGGGAGGCTGTGATGTTTGGTGGAATCTAAAAATAGCTATAGTTGACTCCATCCCTTTATGAATTGCTTCCAGGAACACACTGAGCTGTGGAGCTATTTAACGTGAAATGTATTTAATAGATGTGCAGCCTATTTCCTACCAACTTTCAACTTCTCCCTGTGTCTTTAAGTGTTTGAAATTTGTCCTTTTTTTGCATGCACTTTTCTGAACGAAGCGTTTCATTTTGACGTGAAATGATTTAACGTGGGATGAAATTCTGCTTCAGAGAAATCCAAACAATTTGACTTACATGGTTACATATTACAGCAGTCAGAACAGTTGTATTTAATAATGAAAAAGTGAATAACCTCACAAGTGTATTGGCGAAGTAATTCTGCTTTTTTAGAGAACTTTGTTGTGGTCATGCGTTTCTCCTGAACCTTGAGAATTGTCTTGAAACCATTGCTTGAACTTCGCCATGACTGATTTGACAACAGTCACCATTTGTTAAAATGGTCGACCAGTTATTAGCATTTAACAGCTTTTCTGTGTCACCTATGAGCTGTCTTATTGCCTAGGTAGCAATGAATCAGTAAACTGGTAAGTTTTACATGAAGGTACACGGAACTGAGCTTCCATCGAAAAGGGTGGATGCCTGTGAGTCGGAAGGGCTGATCAGCACCTTCTGTGACACCTATTTTAGCAGTCAGTGCATTTTTGAAGTTTGTAGGCTTTAGACTACTAAACAAGAAAGTTCCTTCAGGAAAAAGGATCTTCAGTACATTCTGAGATTTAAACATGCCACTCAGTAAGCTCCTGTAAGAGCTCATTTGGCAATGATTTCTGCCTCTGATAAAATATTCCTGCATTTTCCTGCTGTTTTCCAGAATTCAGGACTCTGTTCATTAACATCTTGGTATCTGGGCTTTTGTGGAAGAGATGCTGCAGGTTTCTTTTGTGCCTCTTACTTTGCTGTTGGTAGTCTATTTGCAACTTTCTTCTCACACCTTTTGTTAAATATTTGACACATGTATGTGGCAAAGATTGAAATTTAACATGCACATTTTTCAAAGCATAATGTGAAATAAAATAGTTTGCACTGTTAAATACGAATATGTATGTACATGTAAATATATATAAGATAGTATATAATGTTAAAGCAAGACTTGTTAATAATGTGCTTTTTAAAGTACATATTGTGGGGTTTCACAGTCTCTGATATTCAATGCTTACGTCTCGTTATCTCAGTACAATGATCTCGGTGGGGTTTCTTTTATAAGCCTAAATTTTGCATATTAACATGCATTTCTTGGCTTTCACTTTTGAATCTTAATAAAAATCTGAGATATATTCCCCAAAAGTAATGGAATGAACGTCTTAAAATTCAATAATAGTCCTGTGAGCTCATAATGACTTAACTTTTAGAGAATACACTGTATTATCATTACAGAGGCCACAGTTTTAGTCAGGCGTAGCATGTAGAGGCAGGGTGATGCCTTTCCCTCTATATGAGCCCAAGGAATGATGTTTGTATTGCTGTAGGACTCCAGAAGGGTCTGTGCTGCTGAGGAGAGTCACTTAGATACTATGATTTTGTTCTGCTATGTAAATAGGTTTATATGTTTATCACAGAGTCTGACTCTGTTAATTGTAAAACAAGTATGAGGTATATTTCTTTCATGTTCAGAAGATTTCAAATCCCAAATGTTGTTGCTATGCATACTGACTCCTGAAATGGGGAGAAAAATTAAGTTCCAGCAAGTAGGGAAAAAAAAAGAGCTGGGCAGATTTTTTTCAGTGTGACTTAGGATACTCAGGGCAGGTAGTTAAGTGTGTTGGCACTGTTAGCTTGGTCCTGTCAAAGCAAACCTTAATGCAGCTCCCCTCTCTTTAAGCTGGGGTTGAGTTATTCAGGCCAGAAGAGATCGGCCTTTGTTTGGGGCAGCAGCTCAGCTGAGCATCTGCTCCGGGGTTGGAATGCAGCTGTCAGGCAGGACCCAGGTACCTGCTCTCTGACACGGGGTGGGACACTGCCTTGCTGCTCTCTGACACAGGGTGGGACACTGTGCCCCTCTGCTGCCTTTGTGTGAGGTGTGAGGCCGTGGGGTGTCAGGTCCTTTAACCTGGGCGAGGGACATGGTGACCTGCTGTAAGGCAGTAAATACAGCATGAAGCCAGAAAGGCCGAGGACATAGCTCAGGCCGATTCTGCCTTCTATCCTTCCTGTGTAGTGTGGTTAAAGAGAGAGGGGTGCATTTGGTGTAAATGCAATACTATTCTCAAAAGCAGTAATTTAGTTTTTTACCAAAACCAAAATTGTGTTACTTCTCCTTCTCTGTCTCCATCCCTCCACATACAACAATTTAATTTATCATTACCGCAGCAAGTCCAGTTGACAAGGAACAACTGGATTATTTGCAATAACTTTAAACCAGAGATTTGTTCACTGCTGTACCTAGAGGCCTAAAATGCTGTTTCTTTGCCTCTTAAAATCCTGGTAGTCTTACTTTCTCCATAATTATGAGAGTGATCATGTTTCTGTTCCTCTCATTAAGTCACAAACTCTCTCAATTTATTGGTTAATTACCAGACCAGTAATTTCTTCTGTAAAAACAAATCCTGCTACTTCTAGTTTGAGTGATTATAGCAGACAGGGTTTTGACATATATAAATTAAGTCAAATATTACTGAAGCTTCGCTTTCATGTAAAATTTCAAGGGTGACAAGGAATATCAGGACTAACTAAGGTGGATTTTGCATTTGCAGACTGATTGAACTAAGAAGTGTTCATCTAATGGATATTGTGATGCTTTTTATGTAGTAACACTATTACTAAATAAATCTTGTGATTTTGTTGGTCTCTTACTAGGATCCATACTATAGATTTAATGATGTGACGTACAGATGGATCTCACTAGATAACTGGACTTACAGCAGGATGTTCAAAACTCCTTTTGACGTCAGGTATGCAGTAAAGATATGTCTAAAATAGTTCTGTGCCATCTTTCATGCAGAATTGCAAGTTAATCCATCCTCTCAAAAGCTTCTTAATACTTTTGTATCTGATAAAACAAATTATGCAATCATGTGCAGCTGCGAGGCTGTTGCTACAGAACACTTCAATTGTTGCCTTTTTTTTTTAACTGATGGTTAAAAATTACTTATGAATTATCAGCTGAGAAAAGACAATACTTAGGCTAATTGAAAGCTATCCCATCTAATATCTGGTGGATATGTGAACCCACTGTGTTCTTGAACATGCTGACTTGAACTACTGCAGATGTCATCTTAATTCGACTATTTAAAGGTAAAATGTAGCTACCCTGAGTCAGATGTTCTTGCAGGTAGCTGAGGCAACTGCTGTTGTAATATATTTTTAAATAATTTACTTTTAAATTTATGTATTTAAAAATTTTTTTACATTGTCTGTCTCCTGTGTGTTTTTAACTCAAGGTAGTCTGACAGTTTTCCACACATATATTTTCTTCTGTAGAAAGTGGCAGAAAGTGAATTTGGTTTTCGAGGGAGTAGATACAGTAGCACAGATCCTGCTCAACAATGTCACCCTCGGGAGAACTGACAACATGTTCAACAGATATGTAAGTAATGTGCTTATTTCTGAAGGTGCTTCTCTGTCTTCTCCAAAGCTTTTTTGTTCTGAGCTCTTCAGTGCATTCAGGTACTCATAAAAGTAGGTGCTTGGGTGCAGAAAGTGTTGACCAGAGGACTGCATGTGGAATCAGGTAAATTTTAGAAAGGGAAGTGTACTTACCTTTTCAGTAGCAACAGGGTCATATCTAGAGGTGATTGTGCCTTGTCCTAAATGAGAGGACCAATGCAAGAGGATCAATTCAGCTAATAATATGTCTTACTTCTTGGGATCTGTCCCAGCTCCAAGAAAACGTAAGCTTAAATCTGTTTTATTAGTTGTAAATCTCCTTCTAATTGGTATTAGAATGGTTTACATGTCAATACAGCAATGAAAATGCACGTGTTGTAAAGCGTATGTAAATGTTTTCATGCTTTTGATTTTTAAAGAGGGTGGTTTATTTTCAATATGGTACTTTGGATAACATTGTCTTGCATATTTGAGCTTTGCTTATGTCACCCTGAGAGTATTCATTATGGAATGATCTTGAGAGTGGCAAAAATATTCAAACTAATTTTATAGCTTTAAAATACAAAATTATTAAATTATTCTTGTATTTACATCAGGAACAGTCCTTGCCTTTATTGTAAAAGAATCAAAAAATGAAGAGTTAAAGGGAGAATGATAATGGAATAACTGAATTACAAATGAAATCTGGTGTCTCCATATCTCAGCACTTACCATTCTGGCATGTTTTATTGCAGAAGCACTGGACTGAGACATAAGAGATTCTGCCACCTTGGGTCTGTGTGACCTAGGACAAACCACTTAGTTTCTCTTTGGCTTGGTTTTACCATCAGTGAAATCAAAAATTTTGTAGAGCTTTTATGAAACTGTAATAATTTACTGTTTGGAGAGTATCTAAAGGTTTGTCAGTAGCAGGTTCTGTAAAGTTAGGAAGTGGTATTATTGTGGTTTTTTCTGCAGCTTTGTTTTCTATCAGATTGTAACAGTTTATGAAACTGCCTTCATTGTAAAACCGAAATGTACTCCATTAAATTGAGTCCAGGGTTGCTGTGACCCAGGCTTGTGCCTTGTTCACCTTTTCCACATGGCTACAACATCTGCAGGAAGGACTCTCTGAAGGCTCTGGATTGGGGAATATTATTTGCTTTCTAATTTCTTGCTGTATACTACAGAAATAAGTGATTCTAGCTAAGCTGTTCCCAAATTAGAAAGAATTGCCAAGGCTTGACTTTTCACAAATGTGCACTCTGAGGAATAAATGGGTATTAGCCATTGGAACCATATTGTCTTGATAGCACAGGATAATTCTGAAATGGGACATTTCTCATTTTCTCCAGCCACATTGAAGGGGATTTTGTGATCTGGTGAGGAATCCCCCAATTACTTAATTTGAGCTGGCACAGAATGTGTGTTTGTACATTTGGGGGATGAGAATGTAGCTCATTTCATTTTGGGGGATGAACTACAGCTTTGCAGCATTCATGGACAAGGCAGCTCAGTGCCTTGTGGTAGATGAGTTGACAGCACAGTGTGAGCTGGAAGTGCACCCTATGGAGCAGCTTTCTGAGTTGGAATAAGGTGTCTCCCCAAAGGTGCAGATGAGTTATGGATGAGGAGGGAGGGTAAAGATTCTCTTGCTATCCTTGTCCTTCAAGCACTTCTGTGTGCAAGCAGAGTGCTGCAGTCTGCAACGAGAGCTTGGTGTGAGGAAATTGGTTTGCCCAGAAACATTTCCTCTTATCTAGAACATTCCTGTGTATTTTCTGTTCTTCAGTTTACAAAGTAGCTTTTCTTTTCCTTCAAAACCAGAGCACACTGAGACTGTATTTCAAAAGCTTTTGAATAATATATGTATGGTATTAAAATTCCCATGTAATAGTGATTATAAATATCATATATAAATGTCAGCAGTGTAATGGTTTTGTTCTGTGTTTTGTCCTAGAGCTTTGATATTACTAGCGTGATCCAGGAGGTCAATTTTGTTGAAGTCCATTTCTTGTCAGCTGTTTCATACGCAGCAGAGCAGAGCAGATGTCACAAGGCACACAGCATCCCCCCAGCATGCCCTCCACCTGTGCAGAAAGGAGAGTGCCATGTTAATTTCATCAGAAAGGTAGGGGCAGAACTGTCTGGCTCTGGCTTCAGGCTGCAAAAGAGGAAAGCACCAGAAGCTGTCCTTACAATATTCTGAAACCTGCAATGTTGTTTTATAAGTAGGGCATGTTTTTCATTGCAGCTTCCTTCTCCCATCCCCCTAGAAATCTGTAATCTTGCATGTTGACAATACAAGAAGCATGAGAAGGCCAGACTTCATATCTAAGTGATAAAAATGTTTAAAAGCGTGTTTCCATCAAAGAGTCAGCAAGGACACTTGCTGCTAAAAGGGCAGGATAGCATTGGGAACTGTGTAATCATTACATTTTGATCCACTGGGTGGATTTAGCAACATATGCTGACAGTAGAGTTCACTGTTGCAAATACCACTGCCAAGGCTGTAAAAATCTCATCTGAGCAGCTTTGTGAGTGTTTGCTGTTGCTCATGTGTTGTGCTGTTTATATGGGACAGCTCTGGCATGTCCCAGGAAGTGTTAGTTATCCAACAGGGGGCCTGTTCTCATCTTATTAGTGTTGTGAAGTGTGACTTATATGTATATATTCAGTGAAAACAGTGGTGTAATATATAAAAGAATGAAACTCAGAAACTTTGATTTAAGATATGGCTTTGCTGTTAAAACTTAACTCAGTGCAAAATATCTTTTTGATATCAGAGTAGCATCTGATGTATTTCTAATAGCTTTGCAGCAGGTAGAGGCAATGTCTAGATAATCTTATTTTCTAATTTCTCTTTTTGGGTGTTTTTGCACTTCAATGACTTTCTTGTTAATTATGTTCAAACTTTCTGATAAAGTCCTTCTAGAATCTTCTCAAGAAATTACTAGAATCCTGTAAATTTAAACCTGGATATAATTTCCTTTAAAATTTATTAATGTAAATATGGACTCCATGTTGTCCTGAAAAGATCCTTTAGGTTTAAGATGCTGTCTTTATTTCTACTTGCTGCTACTTTTATTTTCTCTACATTTTAGAAAGTTTATTTGTTCTTCTGAGTTCACTGTGTTTCTCAGAAATCAGTGCAAGGAGAGGTTTGGAAGGGATAAGGCACTTACTGAGCTGTAGTCTTATTTATAGAGCAAAAGAGACCTGAAATGATTTTATACTTCACTGAACTATACCTTTAAATTTGTAAGAAAATACTGTAGTGCTTTTTCCTCAAATTAGTTTTTTGACTGTACTTGGAAGCAGCTCCAAAAATTTCCAGACACATTTTGAGTTCCAAGTATATTGGAACAACAGGAGCTAGGTCACATTTAAAAGTAAACAAACATACTAGGACATTGCTATAAGCTGGCTGCTTCCCATCTGAAAGTAATGGAGAGCAGTTTGCACATTTCAGGTGCAATATTAAGTGCAGTAAACTTATCTAAATCTGAGTAGGAGTTTGTGGCAGAACACAAACCTGTCACTGCTAGTGTACTCCAGTGATACATGCATATTGTCCTTGTGACATACAGTTTCTGATAGCAGTCTGCAGTATTTTTAGTGAAACCTGCCAATCTGTCAGTAGTTAATTTATTTTTTATAAAGGGAAAATGACTTTCAATTGGATATGTTTTCTAAGAATATGTTATCCCTGGTTTTCTGTTTGAAATAGGTGCAGTATTTGCTTCCTGGAAGGCTCTTTTGCAATTTGACAGACAGGGAGGCTGACTGGCAATCCAAGGGATAGGCTAGGCTTGTGCAATGTGGTTTGCCCAAATTAGTATGCCTCGGCTGTAAGTTATTAGTCTCTAAATTTAGAACTGTGTGTCACTGTACAAGACTTTAGGAGATCTATTGTATTTGCTTTGGGGGCTGGGGCTGTGTGAAACTTGGAGGGCAGCTGAATAGATGTTGTCAAGGGATTTGTTAAGTAGACGTCTGGCCAGGTTTGGAAACAGCTAAATGGAAATTAGTGTACGTACTTCTCTGCCTGACCAGCATTTTATAATTCTGACAGTTATTCTGATGTTAGTACCAGAACTAAGCTACTTCTCAACCATGTTTTTGTTCCCTTTGTTTTTGTGTAAGAGAACCATAAAAAGGGGAGAAACAGTGAACATGACTGAACTACACAAATACACATATCCATTTCTTCCCTTGTATTACTCTGCTGTTAAAACTAAAAATAGGAGATAAACTATTTCATAGATGATTTTTAATTTGATACTGTACTTCTGGAATGCTGTAACATTCCTAACTGTCAGTTTTCTGCTTAGTTTGTCTTTTAAGTATACAATTAAATACTGACATTACAAACTAAGATAATTCACGGCTGAGTGGATAGTAATCTCCTGGATTCTTTATTTTTATCTTTACTGTTTGGGGTTTTGGTGGCATGTTTTTAAGTGGTATTCTAAGTGTTGTTTTGCTCTTTCAGTAATACAAAATTTCTCTGTACATGGATGTTTAATACAAAATTTAATTTTTTATATAATACAGGTAGTAGCAGCAGAGTTCTGGTTGAGAGGTAAGAAAAAAATACTGTAGGCTCTTCTGGGTTTATGGAAACTGGAAAAATTCGTTCAGTGTATGTCAATATTTTGTTTTCAGATAGCAAATATCTTTTATTTCTGGCACAGCATCAATGTCTTTGTGAAAAAACAGGCAGTTGTAACATAATCATTCTGTTTTCAGGAGCAGTGTTCATTTAGTTGGGATTGGGGCCCTTCTTTTCCCACTCAAGGAATCTGGAAAGATGTTAGGATTGAGGCCTATAACCATTATAACTTGATTTACTTTTCTGTAACTCCTTTCTTTGGTAAGTCTCTTGTTTCTTATTTTTATTGGTTTCACCTTTAGAATACAAACCATGTTATTGTTAAGCTCACTTAACTGTCAGTTTAGGAAATATTTTACAGGTTTTTTATGACTTTGTATGTAGTTCTTTCCACAGCACGCCTTTTATTAGGTATTGAAACAGTACTTCAGTACAAACAATACCTGTTAAAAGTGTTAGAACTGAGAATCTTAATTCTTAAATGACTGCAGAAATAAATGTAGTGTAATTGAGATTAGCACTGGTTCTCCGGTATTGAAAAATTTCCTTTCTATTGGCATGTGTTTTCACCAAGACTCCCTGTAAATATGTCTCACTTTTGTCTTGCTTTCATTTAAAACAAAGGCAAAGCTGCTATGGGAATTTGGTTTTGTGTTGAAAGGATAAATGCATAATGAGCAGAGTTTGCAGAGTGTTGAGTTCTCAGGACACAACATGAAGTCTGAGAGAGAAAAGCAGTTCTTCTATGCAAGGATAATTGTTAAAGCTGCAATTGGAGAGAACAACCTCTTGCATTCTTGCTACCTGACTTACCAAACCGGTTTCCTCTCTTGCAGTGGTCTCTTGATTTTCCTCTCCTTTGTTCTAAAGACCATTGCAGCTGGGCAAAAGTAGTTAATTTTCCCTTGAAACTTTCTGCAAATGGTGACATGCCCCCTTGTAGACCACCCACATGCTTTTTTTTCACTGCCTGTTGATCCAGGTCTTCAGTGAAGCAAAGGCTGGCATGTGGGTCCTCTGCACGAGGGTGATTTGTTGTGTATGAATAAAAGAGGAAGACATCACTCCATAGCTGCTTTTAAAGCATCCTGAAATAGCTGCAGGTCTTAGCTAGAATTAACATGACTGGAATTTCTATGGAAAGCCCCAGCACAGAGCTTGTGCTTTCTAAGATTTAGTTACAGTAAAAATCTTTTCTGGACCCTCCCACATTCCCACAACTCCGCCTTCTAGTACATAAAATCTTTCTCTCTGGATAAGTGGAGAGAGCAAATCTCTTTGATTCAGCAGAGAGTGGCTTTGAGCCGGATCAAGAGTTTTTTAGTATTCAAACATAATAAGGTTTGAAAGGGTAGATGAACAACTTAAATTTAAGCTGCATTCATTGTATGTACATTAAGCTGTACTTTCATTGTTAATCAGATTTAGTGTCCTAGCCTTTTGACCACTGAGTCTGTAGAAGATTCATTGTTCTTGGTTTCTCTGCCTAGACCCCACAGTTCATGCAGTTAAGAATGGGTTGGAATTTCTATATGCTTTTGTAAGGGAGGAAAAATGCACTGTGATATCTGACCCTTGTAGGGTGGGTACTTGTTAACCTTTTCCACATTTCAGAAAATTGGTCTTCACTGGGTAATGCTGGGTGTAATATAAACTTGGGAACTCGATCATTGTTCTTCATTCTATGAAAGACAGTGAAAATCACACCAGGGCTGAATGCAATTCTTTGTTCTTTGACATGAGCTCTCTTGTGGAGGAAGGAGAGCTAGACTATATAAATGAAAAGAGCAAGTAAGTTATTAGTAGTTTGGGTACACAAAATGTGTCCTAGTTCTCCTTGTTTTCTGTTTTATTTGCTTTTGCTTATATATTAATCTGTAATATTTGAAGTATAGGATTAGCCAGGCTGTGTTAGAGCTAGGCAGTTCAGTTGCTGAAGTTAGTGGGAAATTTACACATAGATCTTGAGTACCCTTGACCCTGGCTCTCCTTACTCAGTAAGCTCTGTAAAAGAGACCATGCTCTGTGGTAACTTCAGAGAGATCTCAGGGAAGTCATTAACTTGTTCCTTTCACAACACGTAGGTGGGAGAAGGGACATAAAGATATAGCCCATCAAGTCTAGACACAGTGGGCCCAATTCATCCCCAGCGTAGCTCCATTCAGTTTGTCCAGTAAGTCTGGGATGAATTCAGCTTGTTTTCTGTTAATACTGTTTTTGTTTCATTGACAAAAGTGATTGTACTGGCTTGTGATTACAATCTTTCCCAAAGAGTACCATGTTCATATGAGTGCTGACTAAAAGCGAATACAATGTCTATGGAATTGGTGGTAAAAAATTCCTTCCTAATGAAATGACTGGTGTCAAGGTCTCTGACTTTTGTACAGAACTCTGAAAAAAAAGCCTGGATGGCTTTTGAATTTAAAAAAGTATTAAGAAACCTAAGTAATATTGCATTGTTCTCTTCCGTTGGACTCAGATGTCAAAACGCACTAAATAAGCAGATTAACTGTGTAGGCTGGTTCAGACACAGCCTGAAAATTGTTAAATTTAATCTTAGGTGTTTGAATTTTTTCTGTAATGAAAGATCATGTTAGCTAGTAGGTATAAAAATATAATTCTTAAATTCCCTTTTTTTATTCTCCTTCACTTAGTAAAGAGTGCCGAGCAGTGGTATCTTGAAGTCGAGTCTATTTTTGATGTAGTCAGCTCTAAACCAATTGCGGGTCTTGTGACTCTGAGCATTCCCAAGTTACAGACACAGCAAACGTTCACTGTGAAGCTTCAACCTGGAGAAGGCAGCATTGTGCTGCCTGTAAACATCAACAAGGTAAAGAGGTGTGTGTGGAAAACATCAACAAGGTAAAGAGGTGTGTGTGGAAATGTTTCCTCTGCTTTCCAGTGTGGCTTTCTGCCTCCGTGCCAGTTTTAGGCCTTCCTCACATTCCTTACTGTGTTCCTGCCTTTTTAACAACAAGTTTTGTATCCCTTACAGGGTAGGAGAACAGTTCTTTTCCTTTCTAAAATCTGATGTCTGTGGAGCTATGTAGCTCACTGCCAAAAGAAGATGAAGCCTTAGGAAAAGACTGGCCACTGTTAAATTACATTTTTTGAGTTATTTAGGTAAATAACCTTTGGATACCCTGTGTCACTTCACTGGCAGAAGGTATCTCACATGCTATTGTTTACTGGACTGATTTGGATCAGAATATAGTACAGTACATATGATTCTCCCAGGAGAGAGAGGGAACATTCCTCAAACCTCTCAGTAGATACTCTTTCCAGTAAATAAAAGCAGAAGAAAATTTAGTGGAGTAATATTCCTTAGATTTGCTTGTAGTCATTTGGATAGGCAAATCTCAGGAGGTATTTTTGACTTGTAGAAGGTGCTCTAATGAGGAGTGAACTCAATTAAAAAATCAGGCTCCAGCCAGTGGGCAGAATGGGAGCCCTGGCACATGCAGCAGTAGCCACACCTGATGGAGTTCTCCTCGGGAGCTTCACTTGCGCAGGACATTTGTGGGTGGGTGATGTGCTATGAGCAGGAACATGGGGCTTCAGACAATACTGGCAGTTTATAGCGTTAGATGATCTGCCTTCAACCTCTTCTATATTTTACTGGCTCTGCTGTTTTTCTGCATTGCTGTGTAATGCTGCATCTGTTTTTCCAGTCTGACTGCATTGCCTGTATGTGTTCTCGAGTTCACTTGTCAGTTGTTTGCATGGAGAGAAAGCAAGCAGGGTGTTTATGTTCCAGTATGCAGACTCTGTGACTTGTGCACTTATGTGCTTTATTTTATTTTGACACAGAAGCATAGAAACATATAGATTTTGTTACTGTTGTCATCTGACATGCAAGTTACACGAGAGATTTAGCAATACCCAGTTTCATTTAAACAACCATTAGTCTCTGCTTAACCTTGTAATGGATTATGTTAAACAGGCACTGCAAAGTGTAAAAATTATTACTGCTTATTTAGTTGTCTCAACTCCTGCCTCAAAAGAGATCTGTTAGTATAGTGCAACTGCAAGACTAGAAGGAAGCACTTCCTTCAGATCGAAGGCAGCAGTGTTTCATCATTCTTTGTGTACAAAAGGCTTTGCTGCATGAATTCACAGCAGCTGATTTTATGAAAAGCCTGAAATGTGTTCTTATGTATTGATAAGGCTATTGGAGCCCTTACTCTGCACACAGACTTGTGTGGTGCATATTAGATACTGAGACTTCACCAGAAATTTATCTCTAGTTAAGAGCTTATTGCAGATTACGTTGTGGAGTCAGTAGATGTTTGAGCCAAGATGTGTATAAGCCT
>VWYI01016755.1:8766-29206 GCA_013399455.1 Anthoscopus minutus | reverse complement strand
GAGCCAAGATGTGTATAAGCCTTCCTGCAGTTGCCACGCAAAGTGCTGTGCTGCCAGCATGACAGCATTTTGCTTATCTGCTAGTGGTGAGCAGAAGGGTGACATCATTAGTGGCCAATGAGACATCCAGTCGTTCCAGGCAGCTGTGAACACTCCCTTGTTGTTGAGGCACACGCTGAGTCTGTGCTTGCGTCTGTATCCATGCGGCACAGAGATCAGTACTTCCTCACAAGTTGGGATAATTTGGAGAAGCTGAAAAATATATTCATGATATGTTCATGGCTGTGTCCAAGTATAGCTCCAGGAATACATATTGTTCAGTTGCTTTCTGGCCTCAATTTGCTTGAAAAGAGTGGGACACTCCTTGCACGACCATATATTCACTGCTGATCCCTCCATCGTTAGGTTGCATGCATTACTGCTTTCTTTCCACAATTTTTGTGTAATGCACTCAACTGGCAAATGTTGGCAACAGGAATGTGCAGCAGAAGTAGGCTGCAAGAGTGAAGATAAATATTCTGTCATCTTAGACCTTATATTTCATGTTTGTAAAAATTACAGAGTACTAATGATGTGATTAGGAAGCATAGAGAGACGAAGGAAAAAAATGCCACATTAATGAAAGAATTGGACTTAAAAGCGTGACATAAGTGAAGTAGTCAGTATGATCACATATTACCAGTCACAGCTGAAAAGTGTTACTGCTGTATATTGAATATTCCATGGGATAGATAAAAGGATCAATGAGAGGAGGTGTATGATACAGAGCTCAGTGAAAAATGGCTGCTCCTGACACAGATATTTGGGGTTTGGAGAAATAGAGTGCAAGTGTACTTCAGCTGAGGAGTAGCAGCTAGATGTGTACATGCATGTCCAGGCATGCTCGTGGCCTGTAGTGGACGCAAAATGAAGTGCTAACCTGTACTTCAGCAGAAGATATCACACTTCTCTCTTGAAATTATTTTCACCTCAGAGCTGCTTAGCATATCTCAGCTGAAGCACAAAACCTCGTTAGGCTTGTGGTAATTCACACAAAGATATCTGAGCCCCAGGTGCATTTATACATGCTGCTCAGACTTTTGTTATACAGACTCTTGTCATAGATGTTGCTCAGACTTTCTCACTTGTATGTTCAAGAGTGCTGCGGTGGAGGCTTGGTGGCCAAATGGACATGGAAAGCAAACTGGCTACAACATGACAACAACTTTTATGATGGAGGCAGGATTCCAGATTGAGAAGTTTTCAAAGGTGAGCCCTAAAGTTTAATTACATCCGGCATTGCGCTGTTAGTGTTAGGGTAATCTGCTCTGCATAACAGGTGTCTAGAGCTCTTATATGTTTTGCTGAGTTGTAATATGCATGTGGAAATGCTAATGAGAAATGAATGTTTTTAGTGTCACAGTGTATGGCTACCTGTTTTCTGGTAGTCTTAGCTTGTATGGATGCCTTTACTTATATTGTGGCTGCAAAATAGCTTACAGTTAACCAGAAATCTCAGAAGAGAAAAGATGTTTACTGCTTAAATTTTCTAGCTTATGTAAAGAAAACAGCTGTTCTAGACTTGATATCCCATGCTCTTGGTTTCGTATCATGCACTGAAAACCCCTTTTAGATTTCTATAAGATTATGCAGAAGTTTATTACTGAGACTTTTCTTGCTAATTCAGTTTGTAAAAATTTATGAGATAGACATACTCCTAAAAGCCTAACATACATTTATTTATTAGAATGTGGCAAATGTGCTTCCGGCTTAAGGAAAGGTAAGGTCTTAAATACAACCATAGAAGTAATATTCAGTGAATTTTTGCATAAGGGTTCCCTTAACACACTGGCTGTTTAATTATCTGTTTGATTTTACTAAGAAGCCTAGAAGAGGTAATTTCCGATTGTCCATTAAAAAGAAAAGTCATAGAGATCAGACTGGCCTCCTTATGCCATGAACATGTGGAAACAACCACATAAATATATGCATTTATTAGATGTTTCTGGTGTGCATTGTTTTACTAAAAAACTAATCCGGTCACCGGGCATCTAAACTGCTATTTGCTGTAACATTTGTTCATGTGAAGAAAAACTTAGAAAAACTAGTAGCTTCTGGTGTTGTAGTCTTTATAGGGATAGCCCCTAGTTTGATTATGAAGTCATAATAATAAGAATTCTCTGCTATTATTAGTGTTCTAACTTTGAAACAATTAAAAAACCCACACCAAGTAAACACGGCATATTATGATTGGAAAAACTGGTTTTAGGAGATACAACTATAAAGCCTCTAAAAAGGAAAATTCTGTTATTACTGTGTGGAAACTGCGCAGTGATAGGAAAGCTAATAATTTCCATTTGGGTGCTTTTGTGTCAGAATATTTCATAGAGCTCTATGGAGTAATATGATCATAGGGACTTGGTGGTCTACAACAGAAGCCTCTTACTTTTTTTCTCCTTAAGGGGAAAGAGGAGGGAAAAAAAAGCAAATACACCACATAGTGGGCATTGTGAATTAGCCAGCATATGAAGCCTTTACAGCTGAAGGCTGATCATCCATCCTGTGTTGTGTGAATCTCTGTCTTAGACTCTGGCAGACACACATGCATACATACAGTCTGTCACCCCCCCACTCAGAGCTGTATGAGTGGAAAACGGCTCTGTATGCAGTTTTTTCATGTTGTAGCATAATTTTCTCTCATGTCAGCAGGACTGAGCAGTAACATTCATATAGCTTAATAAGAATTTTGAGTAGTTCAGGAGATACGATCAGGGATCAATGTTCCTGAAAGTTGTTTTGTTGTCAGTTCTGTTGTCCATATTGTACTGACTGTATTCAGGAGGAATAAATTGCCTATTTTCATCCTTTTTCCCCCCCTCTAGAAAAAAATAGTGGTAAGGCATTTCACAAGTGATTTGTGTCCGTATGAGTATCTACTTAACTTTGGAGCATGACAACTGTACATGTGAGAAAGCACAGCTTGATCTTATGTCAGATTTGGCTATTTGCAGCTTGAGCTACTTTCTGGATTCTGACATGCTAGAGTAGTCTTCAAAACATGAACTAATCCTATGGGAATATTTCTGGGTGGCCTTCCAATATGTACTTGCAGGAGCTCTTTAGAGCTCTAGCCAGCAGTGCTGGGAATCTCTTTGGCTCAGAGAAGTACTTATTCATTCCTGTTCAGAGTAGTAGAAAACCAAAGCAGAATAAAAGCCAATATCCAAGATGGGATGTGGTTTGGTTTTGGTTTGGTTTTCCATATGAATGTTTTGTTCTAGAATTTGTTTCTCAGTATAATGCAAAACAAAGTTATATCTCACAGTGACATTGGTTTTCTTGATGGAGGGTCCTATTTGTTATTGATAAGTTGCTTATTTCTTGCTGCCCCCACGCTAAGGAATTTATTATATCTTTCATTACCCTATGAAGCATTTGTTTGCTGATTTTCAGTTCTATTTCCACACCTTTCTGTATGCTCATTTCTCCTGCGCTGTACTCGGACATTTTTGTGTTTTAGGGCTATTTTTGTACTTCGAAGATCGCGGCCTCTAGCTGTCTTTCCCTCCATCCTTTTACACACTCTTGCCCCCCCCAGGCATTTTAGCATGACTTCCTGAAGTCTTTCTTTCTGGCTTTGTAGTTTTCACACCACTTTCGTGCTGCGTACTAATTTGGTAGATTGCTGGGTTTGCTCTGTGGTTTTATTTCAGCTCTAGGCATCTTCATCCTTAGTACTTTTCCTACTGCTAAATATGGAAATGCCAAATGTGATCCACAGGTTGCTTAACTGTGTACAAAGCCTTTGTGTATGACCTAAAAAGACAAGAATCTGTTTCATAATTTTGCCCAGAACCAGCTGTTTTGTCTGTGATGGCTATAGAGCTTCTTGTGCATGCCCCGAGACTGAGAGAAATGCTCATCCATCAGGCAGCAAGCTCTGTCAGACAGATTTCAAGGTGGCCAAGGTCTTGGTAGCCAGAAGGGCACGTAGCCAAGCATGCTGGATGGTTGTCTCCCAATGCCCTTCTTTTGCCCCTGCAAGGCAGAAGGAAGCTGTAGTAGGAACAGGAAGATGTGCTGTTACCAGCTGGTCCGAGAGGAACAATGGAGTTGCACTGAATCTTGAAGGCCTGGGAATGTGAGCTGAGTTGAAGGAGCTTTTATTCTTGCTCCTGCTGTCTGGGTGGTCCTGGCTGAGTGTTTCATCCTCTCAGATTGCCTTGGGTTTGGCCAGTTGCATGAGTTCCACTTGAGCATGTATAAAGCAATATCACATTACTTCTGTTGGTAAGATAAATACTCCATTACAAATGCTCTCTGAGACAGTCCCAACCTGCCTGATGACATCCATTAAGATGACATCCCAAATACTTAGGCAGCTCCAACTGCAAGTCTCATTCCACTTTGTGCCATAAAAAAAAAGCTGCAGTGGAAACTGAGGAGTTTTTTACTGACTAACTGAATTCACTGTGGGAAGGTCAGAATTTTTTCATTAGTGCAGTACTCATACTATAGTTTTTCTTTTGTAACCTTCAGGAGTTAGAGTAACTGTGAAAGTTGTATGAAACATTGTTTTTTATTTAAATTAAATTCTCATGTTAAGCTAAGTCTGCAAAATTCTAGGAATGGTCGCTGCCATGATGCAGAGCTGTTTAGGTTGAGCTCAGTGATCGGAGACCTCCACTAATGCATCTCGTTTGTCACATGCATTGTCTCTATCCAGGTATTTGGTTAATAATTGTCCAGTTAACTTAGAAGCACCAAGGAGGAAGCAAAAAGTGGTGATTTTCTTTCTCTTCCCTACTGCTAGAAATAGTTTTCTGTCTATATGTGTGATTTGTGATAAGCTGAACCTTCAGAAAATGCAGTCCTATAGTGGGATTAATCATTTCCCTTTTAAACTACAGCCATGTCTGATGTGTGAAATAAAGAATTGCATTTTGCCATAAAGACAGGTGTGTCATTTGCACTTAACTAGGTTAATTTTAGCCTGATTTACTGACAGATACTTGCCTCAGCTGAAGCTTGTGGCAGAGAGAGAACAGGCTGTACTCTACATGCTGACCTTTTAAAAAGTTAAAGCTAATAGTCATCTGAGAGAGGAGTGGTTACTATCTTAGGAGTACTTTAGAAAAAGTTAGGTTCCTGGCCTCCTGACCCAAACCTGTTTTGGCTAAAATTTGCTATTAGCTTTCCATTCCTTTATTTAATTTTCCAGTTTTCTACCTATGATAATGAGCAACAGGTACAAGAAAGAAAAAGTATTTTTCTTTCTGACTTAAAGAAGTTGAACTGGAACACGAATGCAGGAGAAAACATTTAAAGTCTCCCTGAAAGAGCTGTTTTCTGGAAGTTTGGAGGTGTGCAGGAGCAGATGTGGCAGGTGGGAAAGGCTCCTGCCTCCTAAGGGGTCAGTGCTGTTGCAGTGCATTAACTGCTCCCTCATGTCTGTTTGTGTCAGTGCAGTCAGGATACCCCTCAGAGCAGTGTTGTTGCTTGTAGTGAAGTCCCAGAAATTGTCTGGAATTATTCCCTGAGAGCTTTAAATTCACCTGCAACAGGAAAAAGGAATGTATTCTTGTTTCAGCATCACAATGCCATATATTAGGCTAAAAGAACAGCTGTGAAAGTTTAGCTTCTGCTTGAGATGTGCTTTATCTTTAATACTTTACTCAGAGTAAGTGTTTATTTAGCTGAACTGGTCTCTGAAACGTTATTGCTAATCATGCTGTTCCAACACAGCTGTGATGACCAGAGGGCCCCCTCATTTGCAAACTGGCATTTATGTTTGCATGAGTAGTTTTTCTCTGTAAGCATTATACCTATTAAAAAGGTTTTGTTTCAGAGCAGTGAAAGGAGAAGGTCTTGCTTGTACTATGTGAATCTGATGCTGGGCATTCAGGGGAAAGACTTAAAACTGAGCTGCTGCAGTCTCCTGGTAGAGAAAATTGCCGATTACATGGTGTTTCTGATGTGGTGCAACCACTGTATTCCTCTTTCTAGCCATCACCCGGACTTTTGACTGAATTCTGCAAGAACCAAGCTTCATCTGTCTCTTCCTTACATACTTGTGTGCACATGTTCGGTTGTCTGCTCATGCTTTCACTTGCTCTCAATATTATAGCAACTTAAAAAAATTAACAGGCTTATGGAAAGAATTCTTGGTAGTACTGTTCTACTGACCAACAGTGTGGTTTATGCAAGGAGGAATTTAAAGATGAAACCATGTCTTTTGACTCCTTTACAGATTCTAAGCTGTTACTGTTCCGTTCAATCCCTTTTGTAATGGTTTCCTTTATTTATGTCATTTTGATTCCTTTTTTGTCAGCTTTAAATCTAAGTTTCATGTCTTCACAGGTTTATTTTCGGACAGTAGAACTTGTTCAGGAGCCTATTCCTGGCTCACCAGGTCTGAGTTTCTACTTCAGAATCAATGGCCGACCCATTTTTATTAAGGGCTCAAACTGGATTCCAGCAGATTCTTTCCTGGACAGAGTGACCTATGACACGTAAGCCACATTTGATGTTCTTTAAGGATAATGAATCATGTTTTCCTCCTCCTGATTCTCTTTGCACTCTTTATGAAAGGTTGGCTTTAGTGGGTAAAAATTTCAAGGTAGAACACTAATTGTTGTGGGTTGGAGGTTTCAGAATTAGGTCCTAATTAACATGAACAGATCTGAGTGATGTTCAAGGCATGTAGGTGCAATTACTGGTGGGAAGGTGATTGTTTGCAGTTCATAGTTACTGGCCTTTCAGGTATTTTTAGGGATGATCCTCAGGCTGTTCGACCTTATTGTCTGGACACATCCATTGGTAGTCAGAGGATGTGCACTTCATTCATGTCCTAACCTGTGTCATGCAGAGTTATATAGGTGCATAGTAGCCTCTCTCCTTTTCCAGTTCTCAGTGGACAGCACTGAGCATCCCAGAGATGCAAGTGGGATGGGGGCTGTGTGTACTTGGTCTAAACTTAAAAGTTGGTCTAAACTTTTCTCTGGGTAATTAGGGAACCAGGACAACAGGGCACGGTGCAATGTACACACACATGCAATTTAGAGACTACCAGTATGATTTAAGGAAAAATGACTGGAGCCTAAAACCTTTAAAATGAGATTCCCAGTCTCAGTCTTTCTCCTCACCCTTTCATTGCCCCATTCTCTCTACGCCTTATGGAACTCAGGAACAGAATATACATTCCCGATTGTGTTTAAAGAGAATTTGAATTCAAGTAATTGACATACAAAGCGAGTAATATCAGAGGAGAAAAGACCAACGTGATTAAGAAAACATAGTTTTTCTAAGTCTGGTCCTGCCAATATTTCTGTAAAAGCACTTACACATGTTTCACTCCATCTATTTCTTACGTAGTAACAGGACAAAGCAACTTTTTCTGCACAAAAAATTGGTTTTTGAGAGCTCTATCCAGACATGCAGGTTTAGGAACCCCATAGTATTTTGACACTTTCTGTTAGAGTTATAAGTCTGAGATTTCCTTCTAATGATTTAGAGTTGGGGTTTTTTTTGGTAGGGGTGTCAGTTTCTTTGTGTTTTGTATAAACTTAGAAACTCTTAAGTAATACATCTTCACAGAACTTGTATATCTCCTTTTTGTATTTGACAGACTAAGGCTACTCTTGAAGTCTGCAGCAGATGCTAACATGAATGCCCTTCGGGTTTGGGGAGGAGGAGTATATGAACAAGATGAATTTTACGATATTTGTGATGAAATAGGAATAATGGTAAAAACTAAAAACACAGAACACTTACTTAAAAACTGACAAGAACTTGTAAATGAAAACCCACTTTAAATGAAAAAAAAGAGAATTAGTATGTCAGTTCTAACCATCTTTCCAAAGGACAGTGTAGAGTATCAACACAAGAGGTCAGATTAACCTGATTTTTTGGTTTGCTGGTTCGGCTTCTTTAATTTCTTTTTATTTTGATGGGTTTCTGGTTACAGAGGCTGTCTGTTGAATCTGGAAGTGATATTTTAGAGACTTTATGGTAGAAGGTTGCCATTAGGTAGAAGGTAGCTTTTCTCAGTGGAAATGGATTTTATTTCTTTTAAAAGTATTTTCTTCTTTTTAGCTATAGCTGAAAAGATTTGGGTTTTTGATTCAGACATTTAATTTGGCCCAAAGACAAGCATGGAAGGCATTATCCAAGGGGCCATTTTGAACAAGCTGTAATTGAGTATAAATGTAGCTGTAAGGTGAACACCTGCTGGAATCACTAATCCTAGATGAGTACCTTTGATTATATAAGCTTGGAGGCACATATTAATAAGTTTCGAAGTAGTGACTAGATGACTGAAAGCCAAGTCGCATTTGGTATTAAAAATCCCAAGAAGTGTGTTTGGTCTTAGTCTATGCCATAAGAAGCAGGGAAGCAGAATTCATACCTTGCTGCTTTCAGATGTGTGTACTTGCAAAAAAAAACCAAACCCAAAACAGTAAATCTATTTTAGTCATCTGAATGAGTGTCCTGATTTTCAAGGCTTCTGAGCACTTAGAGTTCTTTAATTTTTGACACTAGGCACCTTAAGTAGGCCACTTAGATCTGTGTCTGTATGGTGCTCAGTGCAAGATTTAGACCCTATTTAACATCCAAAATAGCAAGTAAATGTAGAAAATCAGACCCTTATTCTGGACGGGACAGTGGGGGAGATTTTTGGTTTTGTTTCTTCTGATGATCTTGCAAAGGCTTAAAAGTGTGTTGGAGTCAAACTGTGCTTAAGGAAAACTGTGGTAGCTCACTGAGAGAAATATAAAAAGTTTCGTTCAATGGAGAGTTTTGACACCAACAGTCACTAAAGGATTATGAGTGATTCTATAGCAATAGTTTTGCTTTTTCTGTAGTGTTAGGATTGTAGCAGTTATTAATGGTTCCATAATCCCCCACTGTCCTATTCTTTATCTTCAGTTTCCTTAGGGAATGTGTGCTGAAGAGCTATGGAAAAGCATATTCTCACTGCAATGAGAATGCAGTTCTGTGGGGGCTGATCTCTGTCTCTATGTAGCAAGGTGTTCAGAAAAGTGGAGTCTCCTACAGACTCCTTTGGGTTAAGGCACTCCTTCTAGGGGTCTTTTCATTCTTTGAGATAGACTAGAAGGAGCCTCGAGGTTACGGCAACTTAAAAAAACAGGTAAACAAGAAATCCATCTCACTGGGCTTCCTTTCCCCTTTTTGTAATTCTCCTGCAAGGTACAAATGGAGTTTATTATTCTTGAATTGAAAGGATTGCTGTTCTCTAGTAGTATCTACTTGATCTTCCTTTGAAGAGAAAGATCGCTGTGTTTTTAAAGCACCTAGTTTGTTTCTGCCCCTCTTACTGGATAAGATTTTCTGGTTTTAAGATCATTTTGTGTGGAGGTGCTTTCTTAACAAGTAAACTTTAACAACATCTTTTATGTGTGCTCAGTACCACATCAGAAGAATTATTGTCTCCTCGTTAAGTAATGGGGATTTGGTGTTACACCTGCAAAATAGTAAATAAATATGAAATTGTTCTGTTCAGCTGCCAATCATCCTATGTTCATGTTTCTGATTATTCTGTTGAAACTTACAGAACTTCATCTACTGAGCAGTATTCTGCTCCTCAATGTAGGCTCTCAGGATTTAATTCCTAAGGGTGAATATTTCGTAATCCTGATATCAAGGATAACCACAATGGAGTATACACATACTTGAGCCCCATAGTGAATGTGATTTTTTTTTTCTGTCTGAACAAAGGGTTGTGCATCCAAATAGCCATATATTTTTCAAGTTTGTACACTAAATTGCTGACATTTTTTAATCTTTCCTTTCCCTTGTAGATTTGGCAGGATTTTATGTTCGCATGTGCACTGTATCCAACCAACCAGAATTATTTAGAATCCGTAAGAGCAGAAGTTTTTCATCAGGTATTTTGTCCATGTGTCAAAGCTCTATTTCATATTATCTGTTTTTCATTGACTGACTGTATAAGTTAGCTTTCCAAAAATGATTGTTTGGAAGTGTTAGTGTACCTTTATGTACACAAATGTACCTTTCCTAAATCTCCTTGAACTCCTTTGACTGCTTGTAGGAGTAGTCAGTGAAGTAGACTGCACAGAATTTATCCTTCACACATGGCTGAGTAGAGGTGGATGGTACGTATGTGCATAAGGCAGGTATATGTCAGCATATTAAAAGTTTTCCCTTCTGAAAATGTGTATTACAAAACTTTGAGCCTGGTGGCAAGCTGAAGGAATAGTGAGCCGTATGGCAAAAAATGGGAATTGGTAGGCTTAGCATATGTAGCATACTGTGGACTTGTAATTCAACTAGTAATAAAGTGATTTAAAAAAAATGTCATTGTTGAGATGAGTAATTTTGCTCGACTTCTGAAACTGTAAGTTGTATTTCAGGTACGGCGTTTAAAATCTCATCCATCAATTATTCTGTGGAGTGGTAACAATGAAAATGAAGCAGCAATTGCAAGCAACTGGTTCTCCATACCTTATCCTGACATAGGAGTCTATATCAAAGACTACGTGACCCTTTATGTGAAGAACATACGTGAAATAGTTCTTAGTGTAAGTAATCTGAAGAAATTGTAGGAGGATATGGCTTGGCAAAAGGTTTTAATGTTTGAGAAAGTTGGGATTTTCTTTTTTCTTTTAATCCTTTTAAGACATGAGAAAGAGCATGTTGGGAAATTGCCCTTTCCAAGCTTCTCTAAACAACTCTTTAAACTCAAGGGTTATTCTCAAAGTAAAAAAAATTTTAAAATTTCATGTCTTTAACATTTTGTGATGTGCAGAGACCTGACAGTGCAGTAGATCTTGCTTTTTTTTTCTTTCCTGCTTTTAGTATGTTCACAAGTGCCTTCACTTCCAGTGGACAAAAATCAACTTGCCCATTTATTAATTAATCTAGATGATTGGGTTTCCTTTATCCTGATTTTATTGAAGAATACTGTGAAAAGCATTTGACAGCCCTCAGGTCTTTTAATAGCAGTTGAAGAAATCTATAAAGATGTAATTTCTTCAGTATGTAACTGAATATTTTTTCTTCTAAGCAGGTAAAGCAAAAGAGATGCTAAACATTGAGCTGTCCTGATTTTGAGTCATTGTACTGATTTTGATTTTTAGAGTCATTTACTGATATTGTAAACAAGATACTGGTATTCTACAGCATATGAAGGCAAAGTAAAATATTTTGATATAAAATCTAGATGGTGAGTATGCAGTCCACAAACACCTGGAAGAATCCTTTATGAAGCCTAGTGTGATTAGGCACTTCCCATTTTGCATAGGTTTATTTCTCCTCCTAGGAGATTGTACATTTCTGTACTGAGCTATGTATGAAGGTATGCTGTGGTGGTTTTGTGATTATCTACATGAGTTGGATGGCCAGTGTCTGTGTTAGGTGTTACAGCTTGATACTTGTGCAGCATCGCCATCCAAGATGGACCCATTTTTATTTTAAATCCATAGAATAACTATTTTGAGTGCAAAAAGGAACCACAGAGGGAGGTAGCTTCAGGTCCTGTGTAATAGAAGCCAGCTGAGGAAACCTGCAACTACTAGTAGTACTGGACTTGGTAATTTGAAAAGAATTCTACCTTTGAGCTGAAGACTTCAGGGAATCCAGTATTTCCTGCAGTAAATTGTTTCAGTTAATTATTAATTACTCCATCAAGAAAAAAAAGAAGAAGAAACATGACTGTTGCTTAAAATGAAGCACATGGCTGAATGCATTGCTGTGTCTGAGCCAATTGCAATAACTTGTTACTGGTAACTAACGTGGGCATCTTTCTTACTAGAAGTATGGTGTTAAATGAATTATACCTGCAAAAGGATTCCTTCAGTACTTTGTAGGCTACTCTTGAAAGATTTAGTATTCTAAGTCTACTGGGGCTATAAATAAAGGCAGCTCTGAACAATTTGAAATGTAACCCTTCTTGTAGTCTCATCTATCTTAGCATGCAGAGCCGGGCAAAATGACAATAACCTGTAATGATATCATGCAAGCATTAAAAGCAGAACACCTTGGATTTTTTAGGACTAAATTTAAGTGAGTCTCTAATAAGAAAGGAGAAAATCATGGCCTTGTTCCTGCAAAAACACTGCAAAAGTAATAATTTTCCATAAAGAAGTCACAGTAGTCAAATATTAATGTTCCTTAAGAATCTATTTCACAAGGCACACTTTAAATAGCTTTCATTAAGAATTTAAAGGCCTGTAAAGATAGAAAATCTCTTGATGTGAGGAGAGAATCCCTCAGAACAGCAGAGCAAGCAGTATCATGCCCAGCTGTCCTCCAACAACATAAGTAAGAAGCTAATTAAGCAAGTAAAGATGATGAATGTTAGGACATAAAAAGGGAATGTTTCCTAGCTGATGACTCAGAAATTTGGAAAAAGCATGGTCTCCCTGCCCCCAACCCCCCCATTTCAAATAATGGTCTATGTATTCAGGTGGTAAAAGCCAATCACTTTCTAGGCTGGTTCTATTTTTGTTTTGTATCACAGGAAGATAAGAGTCGTCCTTTTGTTGCATCCAGTCCCACCAATGGCTTGGAGTCAGTTAAAGAAGGCTGGCTCTCCCGGGATCCTTATGACACCCATTATGGTGACACACACTTCTATAACTATGGCAGTGACTGCTGGAACTGGACAGTGTATCCTAAAACTCGTTTTGCTTCAGAGTATGGATTTCAATCCTGGCCTTCCTTCAGTACAATTGAAAAGGTAAGGCTAGGTTCCACACCTTCCTGTTCTTTCCCTCTCATTTAGTGAGGGCAGTAAGTCTCTTCCCAACAAACTTCTGCATCCAAACTGTAGTAATATGTTGTTAGGTATGGCACAAGTGGGACAGAGGTGTGTGCTGGTGGGGAGGGAGGGAATGAAACCATACTGTTTCCCTCCTCAGTGTTCAATATACTTACCTTGATGGTGCAAGAGGAACTTGGTTTGGATGAGAGACTATTATGAAACTGTTACTTCTGGTAGTAATTCTATTTAATGTATAGCTCAGTAATGACTGACTAACATCTGTTTACTTTTGTAGTATCTAGGGACATGTATTTGAGAAAGAGAAAAATATGACAAAAACTTAATTGTGCTGGATTTTAAAATGTTTTGATTTTTATGTATTTTACCAGTTTCTTTCATTTAAATAATTTGTTTCTTAATGTATTGCATGTGAAAGGATTTGGTTTTGTCTTTGTTAAATTTAGATATTATATGTTCTATCTTACTTATCAAAGTGGAGTGGAGACATGTGATGCTGTTTATGTTTGTCCAGGGAGAGATGTTGATACTTGTGCATGCAACCAAAAGGAGTTTAGAATGTTCCTTTCAATTTGCTGGGCAAAGAATATTATCTGAAGCATAATCAGAACATTCATCTATATTAATAACAGTAAAAATTATTTAATCCAGCCTAAAAAGAAACAAATTTAAATACGATTGTTTAGAGAGAATAATTACAATGAAAACTTGGCAGTAATAACTTGATGAGTTATGCTGCATTGTTTGCTTTAGTTGAAAAAAGCTGGTTTTTTTATGATCATCTGTTATTAGAGACAAGTTTTGAAAATATGTATACATATTATTAGAATTTATAGCCCTACTGACTTACATTAGTTTTTATACCTAAATGTGTTTGACTAGATTATGTTCTTCCATGTTTATCTAGGTTGTTTCTGATTTACTGTCTATGCAAGCAAAACTCTGAGGTCCCTTGGCCAGCCCAAACCTTAGGACAAATAAGCTAAATGCCACTGAGACAAAAGTTGCTCTTCTGGGTTCAACTGCAATGTCTGTTTTCATTTATTTGTACAACAAGTGTAAGCAAAGGGTGTTAGTGATTTAAAATCTTTGCATGACTCCATGAGGCACTGTAGAAATACACTACCAGTTTTAAGGTTTTGGATGATGTCAGTATGCTGTAATGGATGTCCTTTCCTCAATATCCTGGCTGTCATTAAATGTACAGTCTACTTTTTCATTCAGATACCTTACTTTTGTGGCTTTTTTGAAAGGTTTCCTCCCCTGAGGACTGGTCCTACACAAGCAATTTTTCTCTCCATCGGCAACACCATGAAGGTGGCAATATTCAGATGCTTCAAGAGATTGGACGTCATTTCAAGCTTCCTCAGAACCCAGATCCTGTAAAGCAGTTCAAAGATATGATTTACCTCACTCAGGTAACAGTGATGTCTTCCATAGAAGTGGCTGTCAGTATTTGTTCCATTAAGTTCTGCCAGCTTAGAACTGGACCTCATCCCTTAGGGAGTGTTCCATCATATATAAAGTTCCCATGCTGCAGAACTGGAGAGTCCAGTTTAATTTGGAGCTAGCTTGTCTCTCTTTTACTGTAGAGAGACTTCAGTTTTCATGATAGAAGGGCTGGAATAATCAGAGAATTACCCAGTAACTGTCTCAACTGAGAGAAAGTCTGCTGGTATGTGTTGTTGCCTTGGTCCTTCTCCCCAGCTGGGCTCATGTGGCTGGGGGAGGATGCAGGCGTGTGCTGGGCTTCTATGGTACAAGATTATTCCCAGTGCTGCATGTTACTCCCTGTTCCGGGGTGGGAATGTTTTGCTCTTCATGTGGCCCCTTTAGGCTCACTGCTTTGAATCTTGCCAGATGGAACACACGAGCTTTGGAAGCAAGATTTTTTTCCAAAGAATGTGGTTCTCAATTAATTAGATTAGAAGTAGCTTTTATTCTGTTGTGGACTCAAATATTGATATTTTAGAGAATATATTTTTTTTTCAAATCAGAAGGATGTATTTTGCTCTTTGTTCATAGTAGTTCTACATCATGCTTGCTTCTTTATTTGTGATTTCTGTGCAGCTTCTAAAAGATGCTAAGTAACTTTCTGATGCTATTAGGCAAATTGAAAGTACTGTTAATTTGTGTTGTGTTTCAAGAGTCAGAAACACTCTTGATGGAAATAACTGCACACTCACTAAGTTTCTAATGTTTGATAGCTGCTGTCAGCAAGTTTTATATAAAAGCAAAATAGCTTGAGAATTTTTGGCACTCTTGACAAGAGAACAAGGATAGATGATGCTGTAAAATTCAAACCAGGGGTAAAGCTTGCACCATGAGGTCCGAACTTAAAAAGCTGTGAGAGTTTCCATAAGGCTATCAAGGTTTCTGTAAGTCTGTCGAGGCCTAATTAACAAGTTAAATAATTTAATACCAAAATAAGAATAGCAAAAAAGATAAAGGAAGCAAACTTGCTTTAGCAGTTAACTAGAAGTAATATCTTTACCTTTTGGGCTGTCCTAAAGGCATTTAACTTTATTTTAAGAATTTCTTTATATTGCCCCAGCCTAATTATAATAAACTGTGTGAAGAACATAGTGGTCTGTTTAGCATCCATTGACAGCTTGGCCAATGAAAAATTCTGAAAAGTGGTTTTTAGATGATGCAGAGAAGGAGAAAAGGTGTGGGAGTGCAACTGAAAAGTTACTTTTCTGATGTACAGGTTTGACTATAGTGAGAATGTAAGTTCAGAGTGAGGGGTTTAGACGCCAAGGTAATGTATACTGAAGATAATGCAACTTAGCCTGATTTTGCAACTCTGGAGGGGGTTATTTAAATTAATGTAAAAAAAAATTTAAATTTTATTTTATTTTTCTTGTCTTTGATTTGCCTTTCAAAGACCATCTTCACCGTATGGAAGTAGCTCCTTATGAGATTCTTGAAGGGTACTACTTGCAAAGCTGTTGGGAGCTGCTAGGAATAGATCTCCTTCCAGCAGAGATCCATTGCACTGCACGTGGATACTCCTCAGGGCTCAAGTTTAAAGTTATGCGCTGTTGCTGTGAAGTTTGTGTTGTGTATCAATAAATTCACACCTTTTGAAAAAAAGTAAAATCCGGTATACCAAAAATATTTTTTATCTCTTTGCTGACCAAGGTGATGCAGGCTCAGTGCATAAAGACAGAAACTGAATTCTATCGTTTTAGTCAAAGTGAAATAATCAATGGAGAAGGACGCACAATGGGAGCTCTGTACTGGCAGCTCAATGACATTTGGCAGGCTCCTTCATGGGCTTCCTTGGGTAAGTTTTGTGACAGTCTTGTAAAAAGCACCAGCAACCAATTGTGTTTTCCTCATCTGGAAGTATCAGAATAAGAAGTACAGCTCTGCTCTGTCTCTTGGGTAGCTTTACAAACTTTGAACATATTTCTGTCCATCCTTTAGAAATACATTCCAGGATAGGATTTATAATGTAAAAATTGAGTATCTAGATTTCTTCTGTATTCTATTGGGGGAGAGATGGATATCTCCAAATGTGATTCATTGCATCCTTAGCTGTCTCAGAACTGGGGTGAATTATCTTCTTCATGGTGAATTTGATTTTTATAGAACTTTATAAGATAACTCGCACCCAGCGTAGCTTCTGAGAAGCTTTTTATAGGAGACTGGTGGAGATTTGATGTCTAACTTGGTCTCAGATGGGGTGAATCACTCCTCTTGACTAAATTATTCTGCTAATCTACTATTTACACATATTTTTTTTCCTCCTAGAACACAAAAATAATCAGACATATATAAAGAGATAAGTCCCTTAGGCAGTAAGAAGTAGGTAAGGAATGAGGAATGTGTGGCATGAGGGAAGTGGCTGTGTTTCATTATTCCAAACTTTTTGTCTAGAAGACATTTTGAAATGGAGAAGCTGTCCTATGGCAGCTGTATAGGACTTGGGTAGTTTCTCTTTCAATATTAGTTATTTCTCATATATTTTTGTTTTGAAAATCTTTATTTAAGCGTTTCATGTGTGAAAAAATACGAGCAAACTAGAAAAAGCTAGGAGAAAAAGTAAGACTGTCTATGGTCAGTCTTGATGTGCCCTTGGAACGAAATGCCATTTGGCTTGCTTTTCAGAAAAAATTAGCCCACACCATCCTCCTCCTGTTTTTCTGAAAAGTGTTTGTCCCTCTCTTTTTATTTGTTTATTTGTATTTTTTATTTATATTTTTAATTTTTATTAATCCAAGCAAAATAACTGCAACAACAGTAAGGGAAAAAGGGAAAAAGCAGTACAAGAGACTAATTTATTTAAATGTTAAGGCAGTGGTCCAGCTATCATGCTCATCTTTCTGGACTTACTAGACTTGTATTAGGAAATGGAATATCACAATGTTCAATTTTGTGATTCTAGCAATGAGTGATGCTCTTAGACTTTTAAGTGCCTCAAGGGAAAAAGATGCTTGGAAATGTATCCATTTGTAAAGACAGGTATACTGATAGATGTAATGGTTTGGTCATGGAGACCATAAATGTCTTTTTGAGTACAGAGATGACATCACTGTAGAATATTTATCAAGTACTTGAATTATTCATATGTTGTTGAAGTTGGTTTAGAAGAAAGAAGCTCAGCAGAGATACAGCTGTCCCTTTGTTTTGTTGTATTCCCTCAGTGAGAGGAGGAAAGGTTTAATATTCATTTAATTGGGCAATGTGGAAGAGGGATTTTGAAATGCTAATGGCTGAAATTATGCAAGACTTCGGAGAAACTACTTTTATTTGCACTTCAAAAACATGTTTGTGCATCTTGTTAGATGGCACAGTAGTATCAATCACCAATGAGTGCTTTTATTTAAATCTGTTACTTTGCAGAAAGTCATGGAGGGGTTTACATAATTTCTGGTACAAAGCAGAAATGTTTCTACGTGGTGGGGAAGGAAAAAGGTAGCAAATGTTTCTCCTTTTAACTTTTACCTTTAAGATGTTTCCTTGGGTTGAATGAAAACACATCAGGCACTTGTATCATAGTACTTCTGCCTTCAGCTCAGAAGTAAACAGCTTTTATCACAACTGGGTTCTGACTGTTAGCATCTAGCTCTGAAGCTGGCTGTGCCATGTTGGATGCTTTAGCATCTCTGCGGTTTGTTTTGGTGGAGTGCTGCGACTCTCCCAGACAACTCTCACCTTGAAGTACCCAACTCGTTTGTCATGAGATTCCCTTGAACAGATAATGGGCTTTTATTGCAGGTTCAATATTTAGCGCCCCTGGTGAGCCCCGGTACAGGCGGTTAGGGAGGAAAATTGATCTGAATTCATGAGGCTGAGATGAGGAAAGAGCTAACAGCATGTTTCTCAGATTGCATTTAATGGTGTGAAGTGATTAATTTAAAATCATGTTGAGGGGATCTGTTTATTTGCACTCCTGCCATCAGTGTAGAAGGCTTCAGGGAAGAATCAGAAAAAAAGGGTCCTGGAGTCTCATTACAAACCTAACTTTAGTTTCTTGTTCTGAAGTTTAATACCACAGAGAGTGCAAACACCTTGTTATTGTCAGGAAAAATTGAGGAACTTGTATTTCTGTAAGAATTTGTTTAAATGTGATGGGAGGAGGAGAAAACCACCCCAGGGCTATTTTAAATAACTTTTGACTGTTGCCTTTAGGCTTGCATGTCTATAACAGGAAAGTTTAAACCCAGAGGTTTCGCATGATAACTTCTGGACCTCCAGATTTTTTATATCCATTTTTGGGTGTGTGTGTATGTATGGTGTATTTGGTATACAACTTGTCTGTTTCTAAATAAAGGGATCTTACGGAAATCAAGACAACAGAAGAACCAAAAAATACTGGCTTTTTAATTAGCTTCAGTTTTCCTTGCTGTCTGAAGTTACTTTGACAAATGTATTATCAAGATCCTGTTGGTAAAAAAGTTGTCTTTGGAAAACACTTCCTGTGTGAAACTGCTACAGCAGTTTTGATTCTTCATAATGACTCTAGTGTTTTTGGGAAGGGAAATACCAGTCTTAAAAGCTGATCTGAGTTAAGCAGACTAATGTTTCAAACATTCCAAAACAATGGATGTCATAGTAGTGGAGTGGATTCTGAAATGCTGCAAACTTTTAAGTGTGTGGTTTGTTTGATTTTGTTAGTTGGCTGCGTTTTTGTTTGCTTGGGTTTTCCTGTGGAAGTTTAATGCCATGTTCACTCTGAGTGTATCGTCCTCTCCGCTGTAAGGTTTTTTGAGGAGCTCTTCTGCCGAGGTAGCAAACCTCCTCTCTTTCCCTCTGCAGTGTGGCTGTGTAATCCAGCTGGAAATCAAGGCACAGCAGAGACTGAGAGAATGACCCATTCAAAAAGGATATTATGTTACAATAAGTAGCAGAAACTTCTTTACATCAATTGCATTATTCATTTCCATATATAAGAAAGCTGAAGCCTAGATTTTCATCGTGTGAATTAAGCTCAGGAAAAAAATTCAAGTCAGCAGGCACTGAAACCTCAGACCATGCTGGGTAACTTGTGTGAGCCTGTGGTGGGCTCTGCCTGGATTCTGCAGTGAGAAGCATCTATTGCACTGGCAATTTAATTAATTGATAACTGAAATTCCTGGAAGTCCTGTAGCAGTCCTGAGAGCTTTAGGGATTTCAGCCCCTCCCAGTCTCCCTGCCCATTTCTCAAACAAGGCCCATAGCTTTTGTTTGTTGGATCAGATACTGCCCCCCAGTTTACTCTGTTTCAGATAACCCATCCCCTGTCCAAATCTCCCATCTTCTCAGATTTAATGACTGAATAGAAATTTGTTAGCACCCCCTGTTTTTCCTAGACTTGTTCTTTAAGCCATCAATGTTTCCTGTCAGGAAGTGTCCTTAGAATGCCAGAACATGCCTTTGTTCATATCACCAGGGGATCAGACCCAGCTAGCACAGGTTTTTGGAAGGCAGGTCCTGCTTGACCAACCTGATCTCCTTCTATGACAAGTTGACACAGTTGGTGGATGAGGAGAGGCTGTGGTTATTGTCCACTTAGACTTTAGCAAAGCCTTAACACCCTTTCCCATTCTGCTGGAGAAAGTAGCTGCTCATTATATGGATGGATGCATTGTTCATCATGAAAACAAACTGTCTGGAGGGCCAGCGTGAGTGTGGTGGTGAATGGATTCACATCCAGCTGATAGCGGGTCACTACTGGGATTTCCCATGGCTCAGTACTGGGGCCAGCCCTGCTTATTTTCTTTATTGATAAAGATCTGAATAAGGGGTTCAAGTGCACCCTCAACCAGCTGTCAACACCAAGTTGGGTGGGAGTGGCAGTAAGGCTCTGCAGAAAGGATCTGCACAGGCTGGATCAATGGACTGAGGCCATTTATGAGGTTCAACAGGCCAAGTGCTGAGTCCTGCCCTTGGGTCACAGCAACCCCAGTCTGGGGCAGCGTGGCTGAGAAGCTGCCCAGTGGAAAAGGACCTGGGGGTGCTGGTGACAGCAGCTGAACATGAGCCAGCTGTGCCCAGGTGGCCAAGGAGGCCAAGGGCATCCTGCCTGTGTCTGTGGCCAGAAGAAGTAGGGAAGGGATTTGTCCCACTATACTCTGCACTTTTGAGACTGCGCCTCAAATTCTGTGTTTGCTTCTCAGCCACTCACTACAAGAAGGACACTGAGGTGCTGGAGCATGTCCAGAAAAGGGCAGTGAAGCGGGGGGGGGGGGGGTCGGGCGCTAAAGGCTT
>VWYI01016753.1:32377-69207 GCA_013399455.1 Anthoscopus minutus | reverse complement strand
TCTTAATATATGTTAATGTTTTGATCCAGTAGGCACTATGTAGAAACTATTGAAAACTTTGTCTGTACTCTGGGATAGGAGTCTTTCAAAATGTCCAGATTTTTAGTATTTTTCCACCACTTAATACATTTTGAAGACTTTTAAAATTTAATAAAATATTCTTAACAAAAGTCTTAAAATAAAGTATTTAATTAAAGTATTATTTTCTGTAAATTAAAAAAGAGTAAGATGAGACAGAAGGCATACTCTTTGTTAAAAAAAACCCAAAATACATGAAAACCAACCCCCCCAACAAAACAACAAACTCAAAAAACCAAACAGACTCAAAATTCTCCTGATAGATAATTGTTGTTCTCTTAAATAATGTCCGTATAATTAGCTTCAAAATTAGCTTTATGTAGTGTGCCGCCTTCAAGGGGTATAGTTGCAGCATGAGCAGAGAAAAGGGGAAGGATTCAAAAGGAAAAGGAATGTATCAACTTTCTTGTTTTCTTTCACAGGTAAGCTTGGTGCTCTCTTTCCCTGCCATACATTGTCAGGATTTTTCAGGGGTTAGTCTTGGCACTGGAGATCTTCACCTGTTTCATCTTGTCACTATGGCACACATAATACAAATTTTACTTACCTCATCAACAGGTAAAGCCACTTTGTCTGAACTTTTATTGAAAAGATTCCTTTAGTCTTTACTTAGGAAAAAGCTATGTGAACTGCTAATGTGTATGCAGTTTACAGTTACAAAATAGAATTGTTGGTGCTGTCTTTGAGCCCACAAAGAGTATTGATAAAATGTACCCACCAAAGTTCAGTCACATTGTCTTTATTGCTCTACTAGGGGAGTTTCTTGGAGCATAACTAGTAATGAATCCAGGCTCTCCAGCTACTGTAGTAGTGCCTGGGAGTGTTTATTGCAGGCCTGGCTTAGACATTGCATGATGAATGAGTTGCACTTAGCAAAGTAAGGAATCTCCTGGCAAGAGAAGCTGAGTAAGGTGTAGTTTGCCAAAAGCAAAGAACTCCAAGCAAGTACATCAAGAAACCCAACCAATTGAACAACTAAACCAGCACCTCACTGGAGCTGACAACAGCACAAACTTACCACATAAGATATGCAGCAGAAAACTGCTGTCCAGTACATCATGTTCTGTCCCAGTGGAATACTTCGCTTAGCTTGGGCATTTTTACCAGAACTTGAAAAAACACATTCTTGTTGTGTAAACACGTATTTATGAAACAATTTGTTAATTACTTATTTCTTTTTCAGAAGAGAATGGCATGGACCAAGAAAACACTAACAGTGAAGAGGAATTAGCTGTACTCACGCTGTATAAATTTCTTTGCCAGTGTACAGGAAGGTAAAACCATGATCTTTTGATAAAATTCTGTTATGTTTCTCCCTCGTGAGCTCAACATTAACTACTGACTGAGTCCTATATACTAGTACTCTCAAAGATGACACTTTTAACTTAGGAACTCTTACATCTTGCTTCTTATCCAGCACTTCTAGATTCACTTAAGAAATTACTCCCGTAAATTCATCTGTGATCAGGAAGATATCTGCTCATAAAGATTGTGCTTGGAAACAATTTTTTAATCAGTTTCCAGAATTTGGAATTGGCAATGTCTGAGTACAGAAAGCATGTTAGGATGGGAATGGCTTTGAAAGTAGATTTTAGGTGAAATTAGGAAGAAGTTGTATTCTGTGAGTGTGGTGAGGCACTGGCACAGGTTGCCCAGAGAAGCTGTGGATGCCCCATCCCTGGCAGTGTTCAAGGCCAGGCTGGATGGAGCTCAGAGCAACCTGGTCCTAGTGGAAGATGTCCCTGCACATGTCAGGGGGATTGGAATGAGGTGATCTATAACATCCCTTCCAACCCAAACCATTCTGTGATCTGAAATGTTTATCCAGAATTCTCTTTAAATTACTGTTCCAGTTGGTTACATTTTAATGAATTTCTGGTTTGTTGTTTTTCTTGGAGTTTGCTTTGAAATAAAGACTTTGCATAGTGATTGTTTCCGCTGAAGTCAGTAATTTAGTATGCAGTGTGACTGAAGACTTACTAAATATAGCTGTCAAACTGAAATGATTAAATAAAAGCAAACCTTTTTTTTTCTTTTATTCTCTTAAGTGCCTTGAAAGAAATTTCCTCAGGCTGGCACCTGTGCAAGAATCTAAAAGCTGGAATCATGCCTTTCCTGAGATGTTCTGCTTTGTTTTTTCATTACTTAAATGGAGTCCCAGCACCCTCAGAAATTCAAGGTATTGTCTGCTTTGTATTAAATGAGTTTTCAAGATGTAAACATTAATGGTCAAAATAAATTACATTTGAACTCTCTTGTCTGAAGAAGTTGATTGAATGGATGTGGGCTTCTTACCAGTGCGACATCATATCAGCATAATGAAAAAGGCAAAAAAATTAATTTGTTTGTTTTTAAAATGTATTTTTAATATAGAGGTAAATGCCATTCTAGATTATTTAAAACAAAAATTTATTCCCATCTGTTAATAAGATTCTGTTTCAATGCTGATATGGATTGCTATTTTCTAATGAGACCTGCTTTTGCTTGCACTGTTACCATTCAGTCAGCATCTGCTAATAATAAATGTTAAGGCCAGGTAGGATAGGACTCTGAGCAGCCTGGTGTAGTGGAAGGTGTCCCTGCCCGTAGCAGGGGGTTTGGAATGAGATTGTCTTTAAGGTGCCCTCCAATCCAAACCATTCTATCATATCTTTGTAAATTCACTATCTTATGTTACACTCCAGATAACTGATGTTGATAACATTCTTTACTGTCCTCCACATATGGCATATGTAGGGATAGAGTGTAAATATGAAGGTGGTCATAATAAACATTTTAAATATGAAATTATGAGAATTAAACCTTTTTTATTTTTCAGTAAATGGAGCAAACCAATTTGAACACTTATGTAGCTATCTTTGCTTGCCAAACAACCTCACTTGCCTTTTTCAAGAAAACAGTGAGATTCTGAACACATTAATAGAAAGGTAAGTTGTGTTTCTGGCATAGTTTTGATATAATAGGGAATCCTGCGCAAGATAGTAGTGTAAGTATTCTCCCAGGAATATCTGTGGAAGTGAATTGTAGATTTTGAAAAGTGATTATGAAAGACGTGTTTTGAAAGAAACCATTTTGGTTGTAGTGGTTTTTTAATAGATGTACTGTGGATATTTTGCTTATTTGTTTTTCTCTCATCTATTGAAGTTAAAAGCCAATTGTTTTTTCTTGTAGTTGGTGCAGTAACAATGAAGTAAAAAGGTACTTGGAAGGCAAGAGACATGCTATCAGGTAAACATAAAGAGATTTTAAGCAGAGACGGGGGAAAAACTTCATGTTGTAGCTTTCTCCAAATAGTTTTCCTAATGGATGTTTATAATAGCATAATATCTGTTCTGCTTTATTGAATAATAAAAGTGTTAGAGAAGAAGTGATTTTTTTAAAATTTGGTAAGGAAAGGAAATACTGCTTAAATAGTAGATTTTAAAGGCAAAGTTTAATATTGGGGTTTATTTAGAACTAATGTACAGGAATTAGAACTCTTAAAATTTCATCTTGATTCCTATTTGTACCTTCTGATGCAAAAAATATGCTGTTGCTGAAGGATGTATATAACCTTTCTTTAAAAGTACCAGGCATTGAAGAGCTTTTTAAATTGTCTTTTTAAAGAATCCAATTCCTTCAGTAAAGCCAACACCAAGTCAGTTACTGAAAAGAAAATCAGCTTTTCATACATTTGTTCTTGCTGCACAATTACTTTGAATTCAGAATGCATTTAATAGTTAGTGGGTGTAGAAAACATTTAGGGTGTTGTTCTTTCTGAAGGCTGGGTGAAAATAGTGGTTAACAATTATCCTAATAATTAGAAATGAGTGTGAAGTTCACAGTGCTGTCATTAAAAACATATCTCTGCTTTTTAATCTCCTGTGCTAAGTACATAAAGTCAATCTTTTATGCATACATTAAGGCTGTGACAAAAATAAAAATTAATCACTTCATCTTACAGAATGAGGTGATTAATTCACTACAGAATTAACACCATTAACAGAATTTCTTACACAGTAAGAGTATTCTGGTTGTATAACTGTAAAATTGATTTCTTGCCACGTTTGATTGTTGGGATCTTTTCCATGTTCCTTTTGCTGATTCTTACCTGCTGTTCCCAAGCTTGTGTCTAACTTGACAGTGATGGTTTCTTTTTCCTCTCAGCATGTTCTTGTACATTGCTTCTGTTACAAACTTCTATCGGCATTTCACAGTCTAATTTGTATTATTCCTAGAATTGAAGATTATTAGAATTTTGTCTGTAGTATTTGTTACTTTTAAATATATTTCAAATATATAAGTATTTGATATTAAATAGGTTCTTGTTCGTGGCATGCATATTTTATCATCTTCAGGATACAAGTTCCCTAATAGTGACAAAAAGAAAATACAAACAAACTTATACAGGAGAGAAAAAATATTTCTTTAAATCTGTAGTAACCTCACAGTTAGGTTTGCTGAACGCATACAAATGGACATGTATTTTCCACCTCTGTGTTTTCTCAAATTCATAAAAGATAAGACTAAGAAAAGGGGAGGTGGTTTATTTGAGAGATGTTATGTGTTTATCTTTTTATGTGCTACCATTTTACTTGAAGAATGGCAGAAAAAAGGGAAGCTTAAAAAAATTAATTACTCACAGATGCTGTTTAGATGAGTCAGGACAACATGAATGAGTTTGAAGCCACTTGTCTATTATTCATTGAAATATGAGTGCTGTTTTGATTGCTTTTTTCTAGCTATGCAAGAGAATCCAACAAATTAATAGACCTTCCAGATGACTACAGCTGCCTCATTAACCAAGCATCCAATTTCTCGTAAGTTGTATGCAATAACAGTGAGCGCCACAAAGTCTGCTGCTCCTTTTCATCAGCTGGGAAACCTTTAACCTGAAAGTCTCAGAAAGTTGTGTATGGAATCATAAAGGGCACATAGCAATTATCAGCCAAACTGCCCTGTGTTTTAGTGAAACAGGGAAATAGAAATTTCAGCTGTTAATCGTATAAGTGTTCAAAAGTACTTCTGAATCTTTTTTACTATCTAGAGTTTACACATACAGTGGGTTTCTTTTTCTTTTTTTTTTTTATAACAAAAGGTGTCCAAAATCAGGTGGTGACAAAAGCAGAGCCCCAACATTGTGCCTTGTGTGTGGGACCATGCTGTGTTCTCAGAGTTACTGCTGTCAGACTGAACTTGAAGGGGAAGATGTTGGAGCCTGTACTGCACATACTTACACTTGTGGTTCTGGAGTGGGCATATTCCTTAGGTAAGGAGCTGAACACTTCTACTGTCATTGCTGGGTTAGATGGTGTGTATAGTCATTAAATTAATAGTTCTATATATGTGATTGCAGGGGTGGTTTGTAAAAGCAGTATTTTGTTAAAAACAGGGTTGCCTAAAAGCTAAAGTGTATTCATCTTCCTATGCTTTGGTGTAAGGTTCAGAGGTTGCTTCTTTGAAGATAAAATTTCAAAGAAAGTTCAAGTTTCATTTTCAAGGGAATTTGTTTTGCCTGTGCATTTATTTCTACTCAAGTATTACAAAATCATGAAGGTAAATACTTTGATTTTGTTGCTGGTGAAAACATAAAAGTTCACTTCAGTTGTCTTCCTGCATACAAGGAAGGGTTAGATAATGTCTATTTTCACTTCAGCAAAGATTAGTAAGAAGCAAAATTGTTTTATTTTCTTGGTTCTGTTGAGTATTTTACGCAGACTGCAAATAATAAGACATGAAGCAGCATTGTTTTTAACTGCTACTGAGGAGTTATAACAGGAAGAGAATGAGAGATGTAGTTTAAAAAAAAAAGTGCCTTTAAAAATCTGTACCTGCAGATGATCCAGAATGAAAGTAGGTAAGAACTGGAAAAGCACTATCTATGAAAGTATGAGAAACTATTTACCTAAAAATCAATACCTAAAAATCTTCTCTTTGTTTATCTCAAGAGTACGAGAATGTCAGGTGCTATTTTTAGCTGGGAAAACAAAGGGCTGCTTTTATCCTCCTCCTTACCTTGATGACTATGGAGAGACAGACCAGGGACTCAGGTAAATATTTTTAAAACTACATCTTTTAAAGACAGGAATTATAGAACCATCTATAAATAGGAAAAATAATTTTTTATGTTATTTTTAAATTTTAATTATATAGGTAACATTATATTTTGACATTGCTGCCGCATCTAGTATCTTCAGATGTTTTAATGTTAATATGTGGGTTTAGGTTAAAAATATTTTGTGGATGATCTTCCCCAGGTTGAAAACAGTTGTCTTGAAAGCTGCTAAAAGATAAATCTTTCTAGCATCTGTGTAGTTGACTAGAAACTAAGGCTGAAAATCTCATTTGTATCTAGTGCATTTGTTTTTATAAATGGTGTTCATTTAATACCAAGTGGAAATACTATGATATTATTTTATTTCATGTGGTAGTTCTTTGTCTTAACTCCTATCTCTTCTTCCTGTGCGAGGATAATTTAGGGACTTGATATTGTTAATGCTTGCTATTTCTGAAACTGGCCAAAACCAGAGAATATGAGCTGGTTCAGCCTGGAGAGGTTGCTAAAAACCTGCATTCAGAGTTCTTTGTGCTTGATTTGAGGTTCCCAGAGGCTGGAGGGAACTGTTGAGCTGTAAGGAAGGGGCACCAGACAAGGCAGCACTACAGGTTCCTCATCCAAATATCTGTTGATTTTCTCTGATAACAGAATAATGTTAAAGGGTTATCTAAATATTGTAGTATTCTTTGGGGTTATCTAATACTTAATATGTCACACCTGAGTGTTTGTGCTTAGTTGCAGTGTTTTATCATTCCTGATAAGTGTTATCTCCTTTTCAGACGTGGGAATCCCTTACATCTGTGCAAAGAGCGATTTAAAAAGATTCAAAAACTCTGGCAGCAGCACAGTATTACAGAGGAAATTGGACATGCACAAGAAGCAAATCAAACTCTAGCTGGCATTGATTGGCAGCATTTATAATGATTATCTGCTGAAGACTGGAACTTTATTAAAGATTTTTGTAATTCAGTAAGCTTTTCAAAGGAGGGATGAGGAAAAAAGTCTAAGGAAAAAAACCCCAACAAACTCAGTCTTGTTATTTAATCTTTGTTTTACAATGTATTTCATAAAGATACCAGTTAACATTAATCAAGTAAACTTCTTTCTATGTAAGCAAGTTTTATTAGTCCTATAATTTGCACTGTGCTTCCTTCACAGAAATGTCTTGGGTTACAAACCTGGACAAATGAACTTAAGTTTCTGATAAAAAAAGAATGACTCTTTTTGGAAGTCTGACTATGGTTTTTCATATGAACTGAAGAGAAAAAGACTGCTGAAACAGAAACTAGAGAGAGCACAATTCCAGATTGTGTTTTGCCCCTTGCTAGTAATCTGAGCCGGTTTATTTATTACTCTGCATTTTAATACTTACGCTGTGTGTACATGCAATGGAATGAAGTAAGGAAGCAAATAATGTAGCAAATGGATGTTTCTGTCTGCATCAATGGGTAATTCACTCTTTAACCTGGTGTATCTAAAAAGGGTTTTGTCATTTGTACTCTTGCAGCTTTCTTGCTTCCAGTTGTTTTTTAACTAAAAAAACCCTAACACTAGCTTTACAAGTAAAATAATTTAATTTAAAGCTTTTTCCAGAGCATTGCACTCCATAGGATTATGTAGTTTTTAATTTGAATTTAGCTGGGAAACCCTTTCACTTTCAATTACATGATCAGTTATTGGTATTCAAGGATTGACACTGTGCTTTAGAAGTTATTTTAACATAACAATAACATGTAAAAGTCATGAAAACTAATTTTATGTTAATTTTCAGAAGCACTGAAGATATTTTCTTCATTTTTGTTAACAGTCAACTTTTAAGGTGGAAATCCCATTTTCTTTTTGTTGCAGATAAACTGAGTGGTTTCCTCTGGCTTTGAATGGCCACAATCACACTGCCCACGTATTTGATTTTTGGTTTTTTTTTCCTGTTGTCCCATCAAGTATATTTACTTTTTGGCTTGATTTAAAGCTCTGTAAAGATGTTTGCATATAGTATATTTTATAAATATATTCTATAACTGCGCGGATTTGCACTTGATATGAGGGTGCCTGAAGGCAGTGAGTTTTCTAGTTGTATGTAATTAGACCTCCAAGGTGTCTCTAAAAATCACATTATGCTTACTGATTGAAAATAAAATCCATTACCTTTCCCTCTCCTATCTTCTGACAAATTAGTAAAATCTTAATTTACATAGTTCTTTTTCCTTAGTAGTCTGTGGTTCTTTTAGTTAAGTCTTAATTTCTGACTGTGTCTCAGACTGGATAAACAGTTCCCTTCACTGTCTGCCAGGTCTTCAGTTACACTTGGTCTGACTGAATTGTTCCTATTTTTACAGATTAAATGCTTCAGATAAATTTTGTATGTTCATGGTGTACAGGACAATTTTTCAAACATTCAGTAATAGTATTGAGTGAAAATGTGAAAGATCAAATAAAGAAACTTGGCCAATGTGGATTTCCTTTTCTTAATATCAGGACAGACTAGTTTTGTCTCTATTAGCTGTCATAGATTGGATCATTTATATGTTGCTGGCACTTTTTACTAAGAGACACGGAGAAGTTTGCAGGGGAAAATGACATTAATGCTTTATCTCTGCTCTTCCCTACTTAAGGTGGTTGACATACCAACAATTTTCTGTGCATGGTACTTAGAAATCCTACTTTTTTGGTGATGTTCCTATTCCTTTGCTTTTTGAGCTATGTGCCACAGTTTCAAATAATGTGTAACTGTATAAAAAATCTTTTCCTGTAATCATAATATTAAAAAGATAATTGATGATTCTGACAGATTTCTCTGTACAAACCAAAATATTGACAGCAAGAAAGATTATTTGTTTGCCTTTTGGATCAGAGTCAGAGACTGCAACCACAAATAGTTGCAAAGTACACAATTTATCTTTTTTTTTTTGCAATTCGGTCATTCTTTACTCAAGACTTCTATTTTCTGATTTGTTTTGCATGTGTTTATATTAATGTAGAAATATTTATATATAACATTGTTTCAGTATCAGGGAAATAATATCTGTAATAAATTGGCTATAACTGTAATATTTATGGGTTATGTGTATAATCTAGAATGTATTATGTGTTTGGGGGGAGGAAAAAAAAACCAAGAAACCCCACAAATATTCCCAAATACTAAGCCGTCCTAACAAAATACAAAACAAAACTGAAAGCATCAAGTATGAGCTTTTCATGTCAACATTCAATAAGTACTTTTTAAATGTTGTTTATAGAATTTTGCTGAACTTGTTTCTTCAAGTGTGCCCCTTGTTAATCACAAGCTGACAGAAATACCTGGATGTGCAACATCTGCAATTCCCTGGCTATAAATGTAAGATGATTATATTATTAGTGTCACTTGCTTCAGTCAGCTAAACCTTTCTTGACCTCTACAAAAAAGGTCTAATCATCTTTTTAAAGGATTGTTAAGTTATATTTTATAAAGGGACAAGGGTTGAGTACATCAGGAACGTTATTAACTGTTCATACTAGAAGACAAAACTTTTTACACCCTCCTCAGTCTGCCACAGGAAGCTTATTTTTACTCTGCTGAAAGTCTCTAACTAAGATAACAAACTCCTGATGCCTTCTTGCTTGTGCCAAGAGCCAGTGCTGCCACAGCTCTCTAACCACTTCATCTGATGTTACAGGGAATTTGGCTGAGATAAAGTGCTCGTGGATTCTCAAGACTATTTCCATTTTCAATAGTCTTCAATGCTGATCATTAAACAAGTAGATTTCATGCCTTCCCACTTTATTAGCCCTGAGAACAACCTGGACTTGAAGGATTCAATGTGTTCCTGCACTATGCAGTTCATTCCTTTTCCTGGGATGGTGGACAGCTGGGATGGAGTGAGCAGCTGCACAGACCCTTTTCTGTCCTTTCTCATTTGACATGAACCCCTGACAGCTCTCCTGCTCAAGCTGTGGCATCTTCTTTTAAGTGCATTTTATTTTATATTAAATGACACTGTTGTGTTTAGAAGCTCTGTCATTGTGAAAATTTCCTCTGTGGCCTGAATGTGTAGAGGAAAAGCTGGATGCTCGACCCACCTTCAGCATTAAATCCCAGCTATTTTCCTTTCTGGAAGATTAAATTGTACAAGGGGAGTTATATCTCAAATCTCTTCACAGTAGTGTTGTGTCTTGATCAACTGAGTTTTCAGTCAGCCTCCCTTCTGCCCTGGACTCTCCTCTGCTCCTTTCTAGGAATTGCCTCCAGCAGGAAGTGTGACCCTCTATTTCCATTCCACTGTTGAGAATATTGATTATAGAAGTCAAATATGATAGCATTAAACAGTTTGGGCTTGAATATCAGCCCCTGGGGAATTCCACTTGTAACTGATTTGCTTCCAACTGTTCATTGCCACCCTCTGAGCCTGAAAATTCAGCCAAGATTCTGTCCACCTTGCAGTCTGCCTAGTTTACATCTCCCCAAACAGGTTATGAGGATGTCAGAAATCATATTGAAGGCTCTTCTGAAGTAAAACATCCGCTGTACAGAGAAGATGTTTTACAATTGCAAAGTATATAAAAATAGACACCTCTGGTAACAGCAAGAGGTACTGGGCTCATCTTTATGGGCTTCTATGGGTCTTGGGATCTGAGTATTTTTGTATTGGAATCAGCTTAGCTTGTGTTGAGTCAGTTCTGCATCACAGTGGGAATGGAATGGTGCTTTTCATATCTTAAGTGGCATTAAAGGAACTTTCTGGGGAGGCATCTCCTTCTCTCCCATTAGCTGTACAGTTCCTCAGCTCCACATGGTGATTGTCCCAGAGTTCTTGGTGCTGTGTGGAGAAGGTTGCAGACCTCATGGTAACAACGGTGGACTCGGTTATTATTCAGGCTTGCCTTCTGCAGGACTGCTGCCAGGTGCTGAAGGAGTGGTGCAAGCCAGGGAGCTGCCAGCCACCCCTCTGCATGCACAGCTAACACTCTGCAGTTTGACTGTGCTTTCTCTGGGTAGCTGGTTCAAGCTGGATGGATGGAATGGCTTCTGCATCTCCTCAGGGACAGGAACACAGAAAGGTTGCTTAGCAGCAGTAGGAAGTTTTATAGGCAAGTTGTCTTTAGGGAGATGTCTCTTACCATGAATGCTTTTTTGTTTGCCTTTTTTTTCCTCTTGGGATTTGAATGTTGGGGAATTAGAGTTGGTGTTTCTTTTTGGGCTGTGTTCATGCAAATGTGGGAATCATCTCTTGGGAAGAACTTCGTAAATAAGTATAGTTGAAACAAAAGCTATCCATCTGCTAGTAACTGATGGAAGCCACGTGGATGCATGGATAGCACACTTTCATCTCCAGTTGTTGATAATTTCGAGTTATGGGTGAGTTTTACCCTGTGGAAGTGTCATTTGTTGGTTTGGAGAGCTGGCAATGACTAATGGAAGGGCATCACTGTAAGCCTGGGATAACTACATAAAGTTCCCTGCTTGGCTGCTGGGGCTGCAGGGAAGGCACACACCCACATACCACAGGCAGCTCTGGACTTTGAAGGCATGGCCAGGAGGAGCTGGAACCTCCCTGCCTCTCCTTGCTGCCAGCCAACAGTGCCCATTGTGTCTGGGGATTCTTTTGTTGTGGAAGTTTGAACTGTTGGGTCAGGGAGTCAGGGACAGGAAAGAACTTGGGGATCCCAGCCTTGGCTGAGGCTCTCCATCTGTCAGTGCTTTCCCTCAGACCCAGTCCTTGAAATTCATCCACTGGAAAACTCTCAGAGGCCTGACTAAAAGTCCCACTTTCAGACAGTTAAAGCAGCTTTTTCCAATTAGGGGAAGAAGAGATTTCATTAGCCATTTCTAAGGCTAAGGCTAAGGGTCAGGAGAAACAGTGATTCCTGGTTCTGTTCTGGGGAAGTCAGCTCTCTTAATGGCTAATTCAGGTGTGACTTTTCTGCAACAGCATTGAGCTATTTGTCTTGATAATACTATTTGTTGCCTTATAGTAGTCAATGTGTTTTAGTTAAATGTGTTATAGACTGACAGAGGAATATAAGCTGCAGTAAAATGGTTCAGGTTTTTACAAAGCCAAGTGCTGTGATTACTGCACATTGGGCATGCCTTGTACCCCTCTGCTCATGTCAGGAGTGTTTTGATATTGCTCAGTGCCCCTTATCACCAGCTGGCCCTGAGAAGTAGCTGAGTATTTATGATGGACTTATTTATAAAAGCTCGGTACTAAAACATCCTTTCACTTCAGCTTGAGACCCTATCAAAGGGCACAGTAATTTCATCTGAAGTGAATGAAGTTCACTGTAGCCACTCACACATATCCATATGCACTAAGGTGTGCGTGTCCAAGCAGTCAGGCCAGGACTCGATGCTACAGAAGACAGGAGCAGTGGCTTTTGGAAATGTCTTTTATATTTTTTGGGATTCAGTGGGGCTGGTTTTTGCCTCAGTATCCTGCTTCAGCCATCCTAAATCTTAAGTAAGGCTGCCTGTTGTCCTTTCCTGTTTCGAGCGCCTTGGCTGGTACATAATAACGTGAAGAGGAATGGCACACAACACACACTCTTCCTCTCACTGCCAAAGCACAGGTCTGCTGCTGAGAAGGCAACTGTACCACGGCCATTTGGAGCTCAGGCTTCCTGGGCTGGGTGGAAACAACACATTTCTCAGCATCTTCCCACTTTATTGCTGTCAGTCACATCCCTTGTTATCCATACATGCTGCTCTTTAAAGGCTTGCTCAGTTATTTCTTCTGCTGTTTCATACATGTACGTTTCTATTCATACTTCATTCGTGGCAGTTTTAACATTTCTTCTACAAATCTTTGTTCCACAGATAAAAACTGCTTTGCATATTTTTATCTTGAGTCTTTTGCATATTCATCCTCTTTTTTTTTTTTTTCCTCTGCTCTTCTGCTACCTTTCCCCCTCTCCTGGAATGCAAACATTAAATGCCCAAATCTTACATCTTTGATGGAGAGATTTGTCAAACATTCTTCTCTTGGAGGAAAAAAGAAAAGGGAGAGTATGAGGAGTTTCGCAGTGCGCCAGGTGTAGGAGCTACGAAATGGCAAGTACTGATCTTCGTCTCCATGACAGCAATGATTAAATGTTACTTTTTCATCAGTTTGTGAATATATATTTTCACAGTCTCTTTTCAGACAGCGTGAGCTTGGAGGTGGTAAGTTTTCCAGCTTGTCCTTTGCGTGGGATCCTGGAAGGAAAGCCAGACTGGGTAGAGAGCCCCGGGCAGGGTGGGACAGCTGAGCTCAGGTTAGGGATGGTGTCTGTGCAGACCACTGCAGAGTATTTTAGTGACTTATAAAGCCAAAGTGTTGTTTCAAAATCAGCCATGTATTTGAGGAACAATGTGTGAAATGTATTTCTGTACTTGCAGTACTCTTTAAGTGTGGAGGATGGTAAAGTGTGTTAATGAATAGGAGAGAAGATTATATAAAAATAATGAGGGTGAGGAGATCGGCAATGTGTTCACTGATGTAATTTGCTGGTGTCCTCTGCCTAGAAATGCCTGCATTAGAAAGGTGCTGTTTGCTCCCTGTAAAGACAGCTCCAAGAATCCTGTGTTTTCTTGCAGTGATTGTATCAGAGTCTTGGAATGAAGGTGCAATTTAGCACTAAATACACTAGAAAAAGAAAAATCTGCAGTAATTACTTAAGCATCTACTTAATGCTGTTGAACTAGTTAGGTGTCTCATCTGTGTATAGTAATTCCTTCCAGGTCAGGTTTTGGTAATTCAAAGTGCTCTAATAGCTGAAAGCTTGGAGCATGGCATGAACTCTGAAACAAAGAACTTTGTGGGTTATTTTTTTTCTGTGTACTACTTTGTAATGCAGGCTTTAAGCTCCACTCTGTCAGCTTGAACAGGATGGAGCTGAAAACAAGGAATTTTGAGTTGGTTTTTTTTTCTAATGGAGTGGTAAATGCTCTACAGTAGCAACATTTATGTCACTTGGAGCATGCAGAAGCACAGTGTTCCTCTGGGAGGCTGGGGGTAACTGCTTCTAATGCCAACTTGTGTGAGACAAACATTTCTGTGTGGGCAGCATTTCAAATTGTTGGGCAGATGTGGAAGAGCAGTTATCCAAGCACTGAAAGGTGTCACATCCGTTTAGGACAGCAAACCCAAGACCCAATGTAGTTGCTTCTTTACCCTGGAGCACAGTGGGTCCTCAGGGTGAGATGCCCTGCTCCAGGCACAGCTGCTGAGATGCCCGTGGTTTCCAGGGCTGCAGCGGCAGTGGTTGTGGTGAGATGAGGGTGGGGTTGGGTTGAATCCTCCTCTCAGAGATTCGGGATACACTCTTGTAAGCCTCCACCAGTGACAGAGATCTGGCTGTGAAGTATCTGAGGAGGGTATGTGGCACTGGGATTGTCTACCTGTTTAAGCAGCACTCCTGCTTGCCACCTTGAGTGCCAGCTTGCAAAGAGGGAGGGGACAGAAAGTTGTTTTCTTCTACTGGAGTCAGGGATATGGTGTGGTAGTAATTATTTGAAATCTAGACATACCACTGCAAGTTTTTCCCTGAATGGAATGTTTCCTGAAATGCATTTGATCCATTTTTAATATTACCTAATCTCAAAAATAATCTAAAATACTTTTTTAAAAACAATTAAAAAAAACAATTTTAAAAAAAGAACTTAGAGAAGTAGAGAATAAATTTGAATTTTAAGTCCTAATTACATTTACCATTCTGGGGTGAAAACAAGAAATGCTGTCAGAATTTACTTAATGCCAACAACGTTACAGAGTCAATTTTACTTATGCTCTTGATTAATTTATGTAATTAATGAAATATTCATTCATACAAAGTTGTAAATTCACCTTGTTGGCACGTCCTCCCTGGTTTTTTGCCATCTTTAACCTTAGCCTTTTATTTGTGCTGGAGAAAACATGTGCATAAATGGGAAAACTCACACCCATCTGGAAAAGTGTTTATCTAAGGCAGAGCTGTGCCACCCTCTGGACAGGTTATTTGGGTAACTGGGAGGGATTTGGGCAGGAGGTGATTTATATGAGGAAAACTTTGTGTTTGGGCACTGTGTATGTCCTGAAACTGGTGAACACAGGCAGAGTCCCCTACCAGCCTGGGTATCCTGACATTGCTGCCTGGCTGGAGCAAAGGCTCTGTGTGTTTCCAGCTGGGAAGGACAGTAGTTCTTTGGTGCTGCTGTTGAATTCTGTATCATTATTGACTTCAAAGTGACTTCTGTGGGATTTTTTTTCAAGAACTAAACATTTTTGCCGTGTTATCAAGGGAGTCAGTGTGGAGAATTGTGTGCCTGAGATTTAGTGCTTTCTTTTTCTCCTTTCATCACCCTCCAGCTGAAGTTGTGCCTTTCCAAGTTCCACATGTCCAAGTCTCCTCACTTCTGCTTTGCAATGCTTGACCCTGCTTTGCCTGGGGATGTGGTGCTTAGCTGCCTGGTGCAGGGGGTGTGCATCACTCTGGTGGCAGGCTGCAAACTTGCCCTTTGGTCCTTGTTTCACTGTTTGACTTATTCCTGCACCATGTTCCATGTAGGCATGACTTCAGATTTGAGATAGCTGTATTGCTGTTGCCAGAAATAAATTTGCCTAAGCCTGTGTCTTCCCCACAGGGGGCTGTTATCACATGGTTCCATTCTATTTCTCCGGCCTTATCTCTTAATTAACTAATCTCTAATAATGCTCTTTCTTTCTTTTTTTTTTTTAAATAAGCATTTGTGATCTGTCCCCATTTTCCATTGATTATGCTAAGAGCAGTGTTGGCTGCTTTCATGAAACAAGCAAGTTTGGTATAAATCAGTAACTGTTTTTCTGGGATCCCTTTTTCTTTATATCAGCCTTGAAAATCTTCCCAGCCCATCAGCTAGGAAGTCCGTGGTGCCTGAGCCCAATATAGCATTCCCAGGCTCTTTGCTAAGCTGCACACTTGTGTTTGTGTGGTGTTACCAAATGCCCAAGCTCATGTAATGCATGGAGGCTAATCTTATCAATTGTATTAAGGCTACTTAGGAACTAATAGCTTTAAGGAAGCTGTTTATATTTCCTCCTTTAAAGCACTCTTTAGTCAATGTTCTGTGTCCCTTCAAATAAATGTCATTGATAAAATAATGCACTTTTTATCATTCTTTTAAAAGTGATACTTCTTAAGAGTTGACACTTCAAGGCCTTGGGCTGACTCTGAGATCTGGGTACTTGGATTTAAGATGCTAATCCATATGGAGGTACCTAAAAAGAAGTGGCCTGGTTTGCATGAATTAAGTTCACATCCTTCTGAAGTTTATTAGTTTGAAAATCAGGGCAGGGCTCTGGAAGTCGTCGGATTGCTGCAGGGAGATTTGACTTTGTGAGCTTTAGACTTAAATTTAAAATAAGAACAATGTGTTCATTTGAATGTCCATTTCATTCAAAAGAACGTCCATTGCATCCAAGGTTAGATTTGAACAGGGGGAGAAAAAGAGGTTATAAACCCAGCTGATTGTCAAAGACCCTGAGGATGCCAGTGGTTTCACATGGTTCAGCATGACCAGATGATCATGTTCATGGCTGTGAAGATGTTTTAATTCCTATCTACTACAAGAGGATGCTATCAGAATAGAACAGCAAATTCTGTTTCTAGTAAGAGGCAGGTGATTTAGGGGTCTGCTTGCACATCCTGAGCTTAGCTGGGCACATGAAAAGAGGAAAGTTTGCTTTCTTTCAGAGCATTATATAGAGGTGGGGAAAACCTTCCCACATATAGGAGCACATAAAAAAGATCCAAAAAATGAATTCAGAAAGAAAGTCAGCAGTAATTTAAATTAAAGAAATCTGTATTAAATTGTATATTTTTAAACATTTTCTTTAAAGAGATCTTTACTTGCAATAACATTTTAATACCTAAATTTACATTTGCAGTCAGCAGAAAATATCTTCATCTAGAACAGCATTTGCAGTATCACAAGTATGTGTAAGATTGGACAAGTGATATATTACATGTGATATTGTACAAAGCAGTCATTTTACAATATTGTGATAATCATTAAGATGTCACAAAGATCTTCATCAACCAGGAGGCTTTATTTTAGACAGCATTAGCCCATATACTCTTTGTTCCCTGGTTCCAGTACTGTTCTTCATAAACCTGTCTCAGATGGTCTCTTTACCTGCCTGATACCATTGCTCTGGGAACTGGCTTCTCCAGTGTGGCATTGAAAGAATGGTTTGAAAATTTGTTATGTTGCTTTAGCAATAATCTGATAAAAAAATAGAGACCACGAATAATTGGGGAGTCCTGTCTAAATTTCTAAGCCAGATTTCTAGTGCAGTAATAAATCTAGATCTCTTTGAAAAGTCAGTCTAGTCAAATATCTGGTATAGATCACTGGTTGCTGAAGCCTCCCAAGGAAAGACTGTAATTTATCCTTGTAATGCAGCTCCTATCCACATGTGACTCCTCTGAAAAGCTCTTCTCTGATACATGTGGGCACACTGTGTGCCATCCACAATCCTGTTCTTCTCTGAGAGGGGCAGCTAGCCCCAGTGACGTCCTACTGAGCAGGGAGGAGCTGCTCTGGCTCATACAGTTTTGTCCCTCTGCAGAGCAAGAGACGATAGGCTGTGGTGAGTAGCAAGTTGGCCTTTTGTCAGTGCCCTTGTCCTAGTCTTACGTACAGAAGAGGAGAGTGACTTTTAAATTCATTATTGTAACTAAATTCATGATCATAACTAAAGTTGAAAGCTTTGACCAGCTTTGAGAAAGTGAAAGGACACCACAGACACCTGTCAAAATCAAAACTTGTGTGTAGGTGGCCTGAAACAGCCTGGGCACTGAGATGGAAACTACGGCTTGATGTATGGACACATTCCTACTTGTCCTGCCTTGAACTGTTCTGTCCATCCTAGAAAGAATTTGGACAGAAGCTGGAGGAGCTGAGCGCTGTTGGGACAAGTGCACAAGTGATTAAGAACAAAAACCAGTGGGGTGTGCAATGGTGACACACCTGCAAACACTGCTGCCTTTGAGGACCAGCCACCAGCCAGGGAGAAGGGACCCACTGAGAAACCTCTCCCAGGTACACCCCCGAGAAGTAGAGAGTTTACAGAGCCAGGGTAAAAATTAGTGTGGTGCCTGGCTTGCAGGAAGGGTCTGAGGTGTCTGCAATTGTTGGTGCAGGGAGCTGGGGCTTGTTCTCTCGGGGTTTTTTCCCTTTAGCTGAAATTATCTGGCAGCTGAAAATAAACTCAAGATGATGCTCCTTATTAGAGGCTGCACACCACAGCAAACTCTTTCCATATTTTATTCCAACTAGAGAACAGGATCCTCCGGCTATGACGTTATGTTTGGAGAGATGCAGCATATGTAAAATGTGCCTTCCTTTTGATTTAAAAGATATGATGAGTACCCCCTCACTGAAAAAGTAAAATCTGCACATTGGGGATTGATTTAAACTTGGTTTTCCCCTGCCTGAAAGGGTGAGGCTTGATATACTCGTGGACAAATGAAAGTGGTATCCACTTTCTAGGCCCCTGGAAAGTGTTTACAGTGTGAGTTCTAAGTGGCCTGTCTGGATCTGAGTTTGTCTTTTTTGTGCCTTAAAAATAGTTGGGCTTGAATATTCTGGAGCAAGTTATGAGATTACATACTCTGTAAAATGTCCAGAATAACCATAACTGGCACATGCTTATAGCCTGGATTCCACCCACTAAAAGATGAATCTTCTAAGCTTCTGCGAAGAATTTAAATACAAGGTGAAGCATAAGTCTACAACACATGCATTCAAGATATACTGCCTGAAAAAAAACATGAGAAACAAACACCCTGAATCTTACCTGAATGTTGTTTTTATGATGCTTTCCTGCTTCATTAAATGACAATTTTTGCTTAGTACATAAATTCTCAGCATATGTTTGCATTTTGTTCTATGTACATCTTAAGAATACAGCAGAAAATACCATTGCTTAGCACATTAACAAAAATCACATATGAGAGGTTTGTCAAAATACCTGTATACTAAGTTATATACAATTCTGGAAATCCTTCTTTCTTTGAATTCTGTCATGTTATTCTCCAGAAATTCAATCTGTTTGTCCTTAAAAGCTGAAGTACAGGAAGTATGCTGATGAAACAACTTGAGCAAAAAAATATTAACTTTTCAAATTCCGCTTTTAATTTCAAAATAACATGGAATGGATTGTCATGTGATGCCAGCAATATTTTTTTTTTAAATTTTTTATTTTTTTTCTTAAACTATCTGTCTCTGATAAGGGAACACATGAATATTGCAAGTCCTAGTTGGGGTCATATTCCCAAAAGGATATGATACGGTGTACTCACATTGTGGATAAGTGTTTTATCCCAAGGTGCACTATGTTGTATGCTCCCATGTACAAAAGTGAACATGCACAGAAATGGGTATTCTGGTGGTTGATTCATAGCTTTTAAAACGTAGATATATTCACAATTCTCAGTTTGTGTTATTTTCCTCTGAGAAAAAGTCCACCTCAGTGAGCAGCTCAACTGACTGTTGTGATGGCTGGCGTCTTCCCACCTTCCTCTCCTTCGGCCCCTTCGGCTCCTGCTTCCACCTGGTTGAACTTACCCAGCTTTTTCAAATTCTCCAGCGCGGATTTGAAAGTGTCCTTCAGGCTGTTCTCCAGGACCCACCCTTCACTTTCACATTCAGGGTCTTCAGGATTGGCAATGTTTTCCAGAGAGGTGTGCAGAAGGCGCAAGCCAACCATCACTGACATCTGTGCGAGGCAATGGGAAAGGCAGAGAGCGTCAGCCAGGTCGGGACACTCCCGTCCCACCCTCACTGTCCCCTGCTGTGGGCAGCCTGGGCTGCTGCTGTGAGCAGCAGCTCTCAGGGGCCAAGTGCCCAAGGGGCCTCCCCACGTGCTCTGTCAGTGTTGGTGCCTTCCAGGGAAGTTTTAATGCACCCCTGGCTGCTGTGCACGGGATGTCCACAAGGCAGTTTGGATGTGCAGCACCATCCTTGGCCACCACCCACTTAGTTTTAACCAAATATTTTGACTTTGCATTGACCTTAATATGCTTGGTGAGTATATTAAGCTGATCAATGAGATATTAAGTAATCAGTGTCTCTGCAGAACGGATCAGCATTAGGATTTGAGCCATTAGTTTGTCTGCATCAGATTCTGATTTTGTTTTAACACAGGTATGTGCAAATAAGGAAACCAAGGCAGCAGATGATCTCTCCCTGGTTCTGTCTAAAACAAATTTGTATTTCTGGTTAAATATTACCTAGTCCCAGCAGCCCTTAGACTTTTTCTATGGTACGGTGTTAACACTGCTGGCACTGGCAATACCCTGCACCTGCCTCTGGAGAGAAAATGGGTTTTTAGCCAGTCTCCTACTTTCTGACACCTTTCAGAACAACCTGACCTCACCCTTGTGGCACTTATGAATAAAAGTGATCAGTGAGTGAAGTAGAGGACAGAAGAGCAGCTCCCAGAAGAGCCAGCCTGGTGACATGGTAGGGATGGTGGTTGGAATGGGGCAGCAGTAAGATTGGTTTGGTCCTTCATGTGTTGGGTAAAGCTCAGATGGAGAGCACCTACTGCTGTCAGTGTCCTCATAGGGTTTGTTTTCTAAGGGAAGTACAATGCCTCCACCACCCTATCCAACTGCCCAAAGAACTGATTACCTTTGGTCCTTCTCAACCCTAATGGCTAAAGAGGCTGGCAGACTTGAGGTTGGGTGTGAACATGATTTTCTGGGACTGAGAAAAGTCTCAACCTGTCAGTGGCTGAGATGTTCCCAAGGGAAAGATCCATTAAGAAAATTCTCTTTTAATGATTGTTTTTTGTAAATAGATCTTAGTTCTCAAAATAAGGCAAGGCAGATGTTCTATATATGTTTTTTCTTTATTCTCACCAATGTAACCAGGAGGTGGTTCCTTTGGCCAATCATGAGATTCACCTGTATCAGAACACTTTATAAAAAGGGCTGCAAAACCCAAATAAAGGCTTCACTACCTCAAGGAAAAACCTCTCCTCATGTCCCAACTCTTTCTGTGCCGTGCATCACAGCGACAGTTGGGATTCAGCCACATGGCGAGGCCAATGACAGAATTCACATCTGGCTTTTGGCCTTGAGGAACTGCCCAAGCATGTGCTTCCATGGACCATCCATCTGCTTGTCTACTGTGGTCATCCTACTTGTGTTTGATCTGTGTATCTAAACTCTTGGAAGACTAAAGCTACACTTGGCTACTCTCAAAATTTGCAGATGTTCATATTTCTCTGTCTTCACTCAAGACTGGAAAGGGAAAAACATTGGTCAAACAAACAAACAAGTTTCATCAAATACTTCCATATCCAAAGGCAAATGTTCATACTGCTTAACACAGGAATGTATGACTCACCACATTTTGGTCACTAAGGAAGTTTCTAGTGGCTCTGAGTCTGGAAATAGTCTCACCTAGCCTATAATATGATGACTTAAATCAGTTAAAGCACTATTCTATAAAAGTCACAAGTGACAAATCCCATCACATTAGTCTTGGGATTTAAAGCGTTTGGCATCTTCCTTCCACTCTGAGTCCCAGTTTTGCTGCTCTCACTCATGGGGCTGATATCTTTGAAATCGATGGCTCTTGCAAGTGCAGATTAACAGGTCTGGGTGGAAATGGCCTCCACGTTGCTCTCTACTTGTGCTGCCTCACTGCACATCAGCAGGAGCTTTGTTTTGTGGTTGACTTGCCAAATGCCACTCTTTGACAGCCAAAGTAGGTGGACTGGCTTCCTGGATGGCTCTAAGTCACTAAATATTATCATACTTTCAAAAAGGAAGGTGCTTGCACAGCATTGAGCATCTGACCTGTCCTTGGATGAAATTTTGTGACATTTTCTCAGTTTAAGACTTTGTTTTCTTAAAAGCTTTCCTAAGCAAGATTTTGAATCCCTTAAGCTGAGATTCCTTAAAAGCAATGCAAAATGTTTGGGGTCTTGTGATCTCCACTGACCTGAGCCTACCTTCTCTGCCAGATGAGAAGAGAGCCCAGGAAGTTTGAGACAAGTATCTGGTAAATTAGTCTTTCTCCTATATGATCACACAGATTCTGGGACCACTAGTTTAGCTGAAGTCTTGCACCAGGGAAGGCATAACCCCACACACCAGTATGTGCTGGGGATGACTGGCTGACAGCAGCTTGGTAGTAAGGGCCTTGGGGCTCTGGTGACACCAAGCTGTCCCTGAGCCAACAACATGCCCTTGTGGCAAAGTGGGAAAATGGTATTATGGATATGGATAACGGCTGCATTAGATGAATAATTGCCAGCAGGCTGAGGAATGTGATCCTTTTTCCCCCCTGCTCAGCCCTGGTGAAGCCACAGATAACCCCCCAACCTTAACCAGTCTGTGAGTTGTAGATGTGAGCTTAACCACAATCCTGCACTGGAGGCTGGGGTGTCAGAGCCCTGGAGCAAGGCCTGTCTTGCTGAGAGATGACTTCCCTGTCATGGAAACTCTTGTCATTTAACAGCAGCTTTAAATGCCAGGAAGAACACAGCCTCAGTGTTTCTCCAGGGCTAGGGCTGTGCAGGTGGATGCCCTGCACCACAACACACTCAGCCTCTCCAGCTGGGCCAACAAGAGCAAACTGTGTCCATCTGGAGGGTCCCTGCTGCCTGTGGGCTGGTTTTGGAGATCACCAGGATTTCACTCCCACTGTTAATGCATCAGAGAGTTTACTCTCCCACACATGCAACATGCCTCCTGTGAATGTCTCAATGCTCTCCTGGAGCTCAGCCCGGGTCTGGTCTGTGGCACATGGGAGGTGAATCCCAGGGCCTTGGCTGTTGCGGCAGCTGCGACCTATTGAGATCCCCATGTTTCCACAAGTGGAGAACCTGGAGCATCTCAGAAACCAGCCTCAGCCCTCTATTCCTTTTGAAATGCTTTATTCAGGGCACCCTTGAACCCCTCTTTTCCTCTTTGCTGCCTGAGGCAGGTCAAGAAGACATCCAGGCTTGCTCTTCTTGACCTTTTGCAGCGAAGCCCATCTGTTTGCCAGGGTTTAGCCTGAGGCGGCTTAGCCAGAGCAGGGTGTGATCTTTTTTTGTCATCCTCATGACTGGTTGTCACACATGGGAAGACTATAGCTTTTGTTATAAAAAGCAGCTTCTAGATATTAGCATTCTTTTCAAATAGAAGTTTTGATGTTACAAAATAGGTTCATTCTTTCTTGTGCCCAATATAAAAAGGTGAAACAGAAATGGCCTTCCCTGAGGTCCCTGCGCCTGTTTGGCACGTTACCTTTTTCTATAGCTCAGAATAACAACTGTGATTAGTATTTCCTTGCATGCCCTCTCCCCCTTCCCACACCTCAATTCCAGCAGCCCAGAGGAGAAGTACCTGGTTTGAGTCCACAGTGGCTGCAGATGTAAAGCAACCCAGGATTTTGCTTTTGCACTTTTCTGGAACTTCCCAGAAGTGAGTCAAAGTAGAAAATGACAAGTGCAGAGCCAGCACAGCCACTGCCCCTGGGCTCACCCTGCTCAGACCCACACTTACCTTGGCCAAGAGCTGGAACCTCTGCTGCCCTCCTACTCAGTGTAAAAACTGTTTCCTATCCTAACTGGAATTTAAAGGAAGTGGTTATATTTCAAGGGAGACTAAATTGATGTCTGTTTCCTGCTTTGCTTCCTCCATTCAAAATTTGCCTTAAAAGCAAAGGGAATTTCAGACCCAAATCTGGGCCCTTTATGGTAGAATATCAGGCAAGTAATAAATATTCAGGAGGGCAAGTTACTGTAACTCAGAATTGTGTTGTTTCTTTCAAGTTTTGCCCTAAAGGTCCTCTGATTGACTGAAAAGAAGTCTCACCTACTATTTTGAAAAAGACAAAGGAAAGAAGGGAAGCTCTTATTTCTCATTATGCCGCAGGCTGAAAAAAATATCCAGGTGTACTTTGAAGAGTTACACATAAAATACTGCATTTTTGTCACTGCTATTAATGTTAACCCATCACTGTCATTAATCTCTTGGAAGTTAGTGGAGGTATGTTACTGGTTCCTAGTCATGATTTTTTGCAGCTGGCATTGGCATTTTTGTGCATTTTTCCCCTGAGTTTTTTTATTTTTTTGACTTTCAAATATGGTTGAAATTCCCCTCTCTTCAGGAGCTCTGCAGTTGAATCTGGGTTAAAATAAAGACCTCTTTCTTTTCTTACCAGAATAACAGTGCAAAGAGGTAGTACATTTCTCTGCAGTTCAGAGCAGTTATTTTTAAAACAATGCAACATGGAGTAACTTTATGATATTTTTTTTTCAGTTCACAGATTTAGGTAGGTGTTTATTTTCTAAAAAGCATCTTCATTCCTGGAAGGCTGTAGGCCAGTGCTTGTATCAAAATGTAACTCATCTTTTTTTAATTTGCATGTATCTAATTTTTTAAAAAGGCAGCTGAATCATTTAGTATAGGCAGTGCCATATGCAGCAGCCATTCCAAGGATAGGAAAGGATCTGCTGCACCCCAGGGAGTTGCACCCTCCCTTTTACCAGCAGGACCTGCTTGATGTCCCCATCCAGTACCTCACGTTCCAGCCCTCGTGCCACTGCCAGCGCACGCTCCCCGAGCATTAGTGTTGATTAAACACCCTGGCTAGAACACTGGCCATCTCCTAGAGACAGGAGATTCATCGCTTTGGGTGAACAGTATTTTATCAGCCAAACTGCACTTTGGGTTATGGTGCCCACAGACACCTGCCCTGGGCAGTGTTGGCACCTGTTTGTATTTGTGTCGTGGTTTCGGGAAGCAGAATAAAATAAATTTAATCCACCTAAACCACCTAAACCACTCTACCTAAACCACTTTTTCTGACCAAATACCTTGGTGGAGCTGATGAAGATTCACACGCTGCCTTGAAAACATTCCACTGTGTGAGGCTTAAAGCCTTGTTTTGTTCAGTGTGTAAACCATTTAACTGCACTTTCTGTCCCACTAATTACTGTAATATCTTTCTGATGTGCTGCTTTTTTGTATTTCTAATTCCCCACAAATGGTGACTCATGTAAAATTAATGCATCTGGACAGCAGAGCCCTTGCACTCTCTTCCCTGCTCATCACCTTGACTTGGACAGAAAATCACTCTCTTTTCCCCCTCTTGTTCTGGGATACTGGAGGCTCTGGCCCCTGCTAAGAGGGGTCTGTGATCCCAAAACCATTCCTCCTCTGTTTCCAGCCTGGGACCTTTCAGCCCTTACTCAGCTATTAGACATTTTCTCAGCCAAACCACGGGAAATTTATCTTAAATGGATTTGATTTTCATTCAGGAGCCCCCGTTGAAGGACGCCCCGCTCCTGCAGCGCTGCTGCCTCACCGGAGCGTGTCTGAGGGGAGAGGGTTACCTCAAAGAGCCAGACGAGGAGGATGACGGCGCCCATGGAGCTCATCATGCCGCTGTAGTAATTCAGGAGCGCTTCCCGGCAGCCGCGGCGCCACAGGTTGAGCTCCTCGGTTTGGTAGTCGTAGCTGTAGTGGGCAGAGTTGTTGGTGACCTGGTACTGGATGCAGGGCCTGGGGGAGCTGGGGTTGCAGCAGCTGAAGGGGACGCCATCCACCAGGTACCTCCCGTCCACATTGCTTTTGATCCGGCTACGGGCAAGGGCAGAAGGGAGCGTGAATACACACACACACACAGGCACAGACAGACACACACACACAGGCACAGACAGACACACACACACAGGCACAGACAGACACAGACACACTGACAGACACACACGCTCACAAAGACACACAGACACACACAGGTATCTAAGAGCAAATCTGCACGAGGAAGGAAAGCAAAGCCAAGGAGGGTTTTGCAGTATGTCTTTTCTCTGTGTCCCCTTGTTCACTGCTTGTTCACACAGCAGTGTTTGTCCAGGGTGTGTTTCTCTCCGAAACCCTTTTCTATGTCAAGGCTACACTGAGTCTGTAATTAACTACTCCCGGTGGAAATGCACACTCTCGGGCCACTTCAAAGAAATTATTTTTTAACAGAAGTAAATGACAGAGAGAATTCAGGAGGGGCAAACAGAAAAGAGTGAACACAGCATAGTTAGGATGGAAGTGAGGCGCTGGAGCTGACCTGAGCTTGGAAAGGAACCCAGAACAGCCTTGGAACCCACTATATCCAGCTAAAGCATTGATCCAGCAAACCAAATAGCTCCAGGGAGGGGTTGTGCATTTATTCTTGGCTTGGGAAGGTCGCCAGTATTGAAAACATGAAATGTGCTTCAGCAACAGGATGTTGCAAAATTTCCAAAGTCCTTGCAGGGGCTCCCCAACTATTGTTCATCTGACACTGTGGTTGCTCTCTGTAAACAGTCATTTAGCCTGGTGTCTTAGGAGATGTTTAGATGCAAGATAACTTAGAAGGCAAATAGTTCCACTGACTCTGCAAAAAGACTCTAATAAAAGGACTGCAGTTTTAAAACAGGCCATTTTGCTTAGAAAATCACAGAATGGAGAGTCCCAGTGGAGTAGAGAGGCAAAAAAAAAATAAATATCTGAGTGTCATGTAGCTTTCTATATGAATATCTTAAAATTGTCATAGAGAGAGATGCGATTCCAACAGCACAGTGAAGGGAAATTCTACTTTACAGTCAGGGCCTAAAAGTATCTAAACAGCAAACACAGTTGAGGTTTTCTCTCTAAATGTAAAGTATGCTCTGGATTGGGTCTAATTCCCATTCATATGTAAATGCTTCACCAGTTTCAGAGAGATGGATATTGGATCAGGGCTTTGCTCTATAAATATAAAAATCCCATTGTGGGGGACAGACTCCCATCTTCCTTGGAACTAAGGAGAACTTAACTATAGGCTTCAAAGGGCCAGACTATCCCACCAGGAATGGGAGCAGAGATTGTGCACCACAATACAGTACAAACCTTGAATTCACTAAAGCCCACTTGTGGAATTTTAATGCCCTACTTCCTGCCTCAGTAGTACAAAGAAATTACCTTGAGTCTCAGTCCCAAACAAGGCATCAGTTATTAAGGACAGTATAACCTTGTTTTCCCTCTGTGCATTGCCCTTCCACTGCTGCTGGATTAAGTTACAGCTCTCAAATCTCCATATAATGCTGGCAAGGTTTTTTTCAGGTAGTTATTTATACTCACAGGCATACCTTCGCAATGGAAACACCCTCTTTTTCAATAGTGAATGTATTTGTTTTAACACCCTGCAGTGCAACCGGTTAAATCTGTAACAATTTTCATTAAAAAAGTCCTCATTCAGAACTGCAAAAAAACCCAGGACACCCAACAAGTCAAAAGAAAATGCAGAGAGAGACATGCACATGAAATACCATTTACACAGTCAGGCAGGGATCCCAAGAGATCCCAAGACATACACATAGCTTTTTAAAAAAATTACTTCAGACATTTTTAATAGAGGCAGTATATTTAAAAGGCAGATTGCTTCCAGTTTACAGGACCCATTATGCAATCACAGAGCACAAACATTAATGAATGATGTTCCCAAAGAACCCAGAATAACCATCTCTTTCTCTGGTGCTTAATTTTTTAAAAGGTTGTGGGTATTTATGTCTAATGCTATTTTTTAAATTTCAAAAGCTCATTTTTTTCTCATGTTTATTTTCTGCTTGAGCTTACTGCACCTAACCTGATTTTGGGATTACTGCCTCTTTGGGCACTGACATCAAAGTCATTAAGGTGTTTCTGGTCAACAACCTGGCCTGGCTTATATAGAAACAATAAACTAGGGCTGCATTCATGTGAGGTTTTAAAAAATTAGGCACAGGACAGAACTTAAAATACATATAGCTACAGGGGCCGCTTTGTAAAGCTAGAAACATCAATTGATGCTTAATATTATCACAGCACTGAAGCAATCCATTGAGTGAACAGAAAAATAAAATTCTAAGTCTTAAGGATCTAAAACACATGAGTTATTGGCAAGGTGTTGCTGCCTCTATTTATTTCCGTGCAGCTGATTAGCTGCCAATATCTAAGTGGAGTTTTAAAAGTGGTTTCAACTCTATGTCTCCTCCAGGGAATTCTTTTTTTAGGAAATTAATAAATCACATTGACATCTGCTTAAGGGTTAGTAAAATTCTGATACTTTCCTGTTGATTTTGGGAGTGTGGCTCAAGCTAATGGGTTTATAAAGCAGTAAAAGACAGTAAAAACTATTAAGTCTGTTTACATCACACTGAGTAACAGTGGGAATCATACTTTGGTTCTTCTTATTTTATTTTATGTTTTGGATGACTTTGAAGGAATTTGTCAGGGGAGGAAGCACTCTAAGCTGGTCATTTGGGATGCTTTATTACACAAGACCCGCTTTTACACAAACCCCCTTCCAGTCAGTGCCTGTTGGCACTTGAGGACAATATTGATCAAAGATTGATACTGTGTAGTACAAACCCCACCGAGTCACTTACTCTTTCACTTCTTTGGAGCTGAAGTCCAGATATCTGTTGCTGATCCACTGGATTTCAAACCAATCTTTGTAGCCATTGTTGCCACAGCACTTGAACTCAATCTGGAGCATGTCGATGGTCTTCTTCATGAAGCATCTTCCGGGGGTGTCTGTGTCCCGGTAGAACTTCATGCCATTCTTGAGCCCCTGGGCCAGGGTGCTGTCCAAGGAGCCCCGCATGAGAAAGCAAATCAGAGCAATGAAGAAAATGAGCATGTTAAAGACGCAGCACAGTGCCAGGTAAGGTTTCAGCAAAGGCTTCCACTTGGCAAATTTAGCGGGATCCAGAGAATCATAACAAATTTTTCCAGCAAAACCGTTGAAGGCGCAGGATAATATACCCATCAATATCAAAGAATTGGGCACAAAGTGGCTTTCAGAATTGTCCATCACTTCGCTTCGCTTCCGGAGCTCAATTTTGAGGAACAATCCCATGCTAAAAACAAGGATTCCAGCAAACACCGAAAACCAGTTCATGAGCCATAGTCCCTGAGCTAGTTTTACCCGTTTCTTCTGATTGAATTTGACTTTCAGCAGTGCCATCTTTGTAGTGGGAGATGTTGGAAGATTTCACAGCCTGGACCCCTCTTCTCAGCGTAAGCAACTTGAGGAGGAACCATTCAGGCATTGGAAGAGATGCCGAACAGCACATTGGGAAGCGAGCCACTGTATGGTCCTTCCATCTTGAAGTTCCCTGGTTAGGATTCAAGTAAGTAAAATATTCAAAAGTTCCAGTTAACAATTTCACATTAGTGAGAATAATGGGCAATTAGCACCTACAACTATTTCTGGTGGTTTCTTCCAAGCAAAGGAGGAACACCCTCAAGGTTTCAAATGATTTGATCTGGATCTGCAAGACGTCATTCTAATACCTTTAATCATTTGATCCAATTTGGAGAAATGTCTGTCAACAGATGAGTGGAAGTAATCCCTCATTTTACTATTTAGTAGATTTGTGTTCTCCTATGATAGGCTGCTGGGTAGAATATGAAACCCCAGAGATATAAAAAGATCTTTGTTGCCAGAAGAATATGGAGCCTTTGAGGAGAAAGGAAGAGGGCTCTGGATTAAAAAAGCTTGCTTGTATACAAATACATGCTTTCCCACCATGATCCCAATATGTTCATATCTACAGCCAAACCCATGTTCTAGTCCTCATACTTCTCTGTTGACTGGAGATGACATTCTTTGGCTTATGTATTCTGAAAGCAGATAAGCATGTAGTTTATGGTGACCTAAAAAAACTAAGCTTGGCATTTTCTGTTTACTTCCAGGGCTTGAACCATGTCTGAGTCTTGGCAGGAGAGCAGGAGAAAGGAAAAGTGCAGAGAAAATAAATAAACCCTAGGCTGAAATCTAGAGATGCTTTAATAAAAAGTGAGCTAGCATGAGCAGCTTACTGGATAATCACCAGGCCAGAGAGGTGAGCAGGTCTGCCCAAGGAGACCCACCTGGGAGTTTACACCTGGGAGGAATTCAACTCAGCAGCTGGAGAGGGACCTTGGGGATGTTGTATCCGTGTGCAAGGGAGGCATCCCGGGAGTCCTCAGGCTCTGCCGAAGGACCTGCAGCCAGCTCTGCTTTCATGTTGAAATGGGCAGAAAGGAGGGTACGACCCCCTCCTGCAGCTGTGGCCTCCTCCTTGCAGCACACAGCTGCGTCAGGCAAGCAGAGGTGCCAGGCTTTCACTCACTCCGTTGCTCGTTGCTTGAGGAGTTTTGCTTGCTTTGAAGCAATCATCTCCCACTCACCTCACAGGGCTTTGGAACTACCGGGAAATTCCTGTGCTGACTCACTCCCTGCCACCACAACGTGAAATTAACCTCAGGTAACCTCCAGCAATGGAAAATATGGAAAATATTCCTGCAGGCGAGGGCATGGGTGCTAATGCTGCAGGGCAGAAAGGAGCAGCCCCAGAAGAGAGACTGGGAGGATTCTCTCTTGCCTGTCAACCAGACCTGCTGCTGCCACCACCCAAGTCCCTGGGGGCATCCTCTAGTGGCTGCCAGCAGCATGGCCACCAGCCCTCAGGGGTAGAGAAGGAAAGGGATTTGCTAGGAGGAAGGCAAGTGTGAAAAAAAGTAACAACAATAATTAAAAAGCCCAAGCACTGAAAAATAGCATTTTGGTGGTCTGCAATTCTGTCCAGGTACCTTAGATGCTTCTCAGTTACTATTTGAGATCCTGGAACGCTGAAGGTTCCCTTCAGGAAGGACAAAGGCAATTAACTTCCTGTCCTAATAGACGGATTTTGTGGTGGACCTTTCCCAGCCCATCCTGAGGCTATTGCAGTGGGCTGTAGAGCAGCTGGTAACTGGGATTTTTCTAAAGCAAGCTGGTTTGTTGCACTGCTGCTGCCCTTGCGGGTGAAGAGTGAGTGTGCAACAGGAGAGAGGGAAGGTGATTACCCATCAGGGGCTATTCTCTCATCCTGCCGTCAAGTGGATGAGAAGTGCTGTTTCTTGAGAGAGCCTATTCATACTTTTGTGAAATAAATCATGATGCTCTAATAGCATCTCTCCTGGCAAAATATCCCACAACCAAGGCAGCACATGTTGTGTTTCACTGACTCCTTCAGGGCTCAGTGTATTATTCTGACAGCCTGGAGTTAATTCTCGATAAAGGAACTTGAAACCATTTCCTCTCTTGTCAATGATGACAGTGAGACTGTAATTCAAGTAGAAAAGAATTCTGTACCAGGTCTGCAGGTCATGAGGATATGTAGTGAAATACTTCCTGCCCACAGCAGATGTAAGCCTAGTACTGCTCTGGATATGGGTAATTTTGTATTCAGGTGCACAGATGAATCTGAATACTTGTCATCTTAATAATTTAATATTTAAATACCCATGGTAACTCTGATGCAGCAAAATTGTGCAAGTGTATACACTGTGCTGTTTCCTCTGATTCAGGAAACAAAGTATTGAAGTAGAGCATGCAGGACATGGTTCAGGGCTCACTGATCCATCCAGATTTACCCTTCTGCCTGTAAACAAAGGAAGGGGTCCACATAAATCACTGCAAAATTGCTAGTGTTAGCTGCGAGATGATCAGTATCGCTGATAATCCGGAAGGGACACTCACCTACTTAATTAGACCTCTGAGACCTCGAGTGGGACCTCTGAGTCAGAGCGAGCAATCAGCACTACAAAAACAACCTGGATTAGGAAAAGTAGCTGTTTAATTAAGTAGTTTTCAATAGCTCAGTACTAGCTGGGGACATAGAATGGAGAAACTACTCCGCCCATCAACTTGACTCGCCATGCTCAGGAGTTTAAAGAGGGATTGGTTAGCACTTTTTAAAGCGGGAAGGAGTGTTTCCCCATTATCCCAGACATGGAGCTGAGAAGCCCAGTGCAAGTGTCGGCACAAACCGGCCAGCCAAGGGCTGTCTCTGGAAGAGCGACCTACGGGAGAGGAAGATGACGAGGGATCATCGAGAAGTGTTTTGGGGTGTGGACAGTTTAAAGAAGAAAACTCTTTTTGCCTGGCATCTGCTTTTCTTAAAAAGCTTTTTCTTGGCTGCGATTCTTCTTTAGTTTGTCACTTTCTACCGCTTTCTCTTTCAAATAGAAAATGCTGAAATTGATCCATAGCAGATAAAAGCTAATTGCTGCAAGAATGTTTGAGTTAATGGTTTCCTCAGAGGTTGTCTATTAAATTCAAATGTATAATTCATATGCCAATATTGGAGAAAAAATGGTAGAATAAAGTATTCAAATTATTATTGATCTCACCATGAATCTGTTTAAATCCAAAATCTGGTTAAAAATTATGTGTATGTATAACAATACAATATTGATACCTTTCCAAAAAGCTATGCTTGCTAACCTACATGTAAGCTACAAATTTATCAGTTAAGAAAGAGAAATGTAAACGATTTAATCTGGTATTTGTTAAACAGTCTGGTGCTCAGCCCTGGACCAATCTTAATCTTTCCATCTTCAGGGGTATAAGACATGAACAACATACACGCCTAAACTATGGAAGTGCCCTTAGTTGTTAGAAAGAATAATTTCCTCGCCCCATCTTTCTTTCACACTGCTCTGTGATATGAAATGTGAGCCTATCTGACCCTTTTTTTTTCCTTTAGTTTCCCTAGGAGTGGTTATATTTCACTGCAAGAATAACGATGTCTGGTTTTACCTTTGATGGGAAGCTATTGTGTAGAGAGGTTGTATCGTGTAAGGCTCATGTAGCCTTACTCACAGTTTTGCTTTCAATTGTAACTCTGTGCTGTGAACAGGGACACTCCTGAGGAACAATGTGATAAAAATGCTGTACCTCACTGTATGATTATCAGGTGGAGAAAAGTCTGATTTATGACTTTTTTTGCCTCCTTACACAGGTAACTTGGTAGGCTGCTATTTTTGTGGCATGTGAGGTGACTGCAGGTTCTGAGGCTGGAAACAGAGGCAAGTTCTAAATTCACTGCTGGGATTGTTGCAAATCCTGGGAAAGGTGATTTGACCTGCTAGACTCTGTGGCTCCTGCACTTTGCTGGCACACTGGGGGTTTTGGTGTGGTTTTGCTTTGGGTAATTCCCAGAATTTCAGCCATCATTCATGTGGTGGTGTGCAACATGTTCAGAAACCACAGGTTTTTTTTTACCTCCAAGATGGTCATTATGAGTATTTGTTTGTATTATTGTGATGTCTGGGGTGCAGCATTCACTGCTGAAAAAATAAGAGTTAGAAATCAAAATTTACATTTGCAGAAACAAGACATATATTGGGAATTGAAAGAAGCTTACAAAAAGCTCATGATTGTCATTGCTGGAAAACATCTAAGAAAAACAGGTGGATCCCCCAGTCAGTCAGATAAATCAGATCATGATGTGAATGGAAATACTGAAATTTTCCCAAGTTGCATAGATTCTTTTTCTTGCTATTCCTGTATGTGATGAAATTGGCTGTTTAGTAAAACCTGAAGAAATTCCAGACAAAACCACTGAGATTTGAACCTTGTCTATGTAGTCTTGAATTTCTGTTAGGATTCTTCATTAGGAAAGTATAATTTAAAAAAGGTGTATGGAAACATGTGCAACTGTGTGTGTGTATATATATATTTATGAAGCTGTATGCTTAGAACTATAAATTATTTAGGTATTTGCCTGACCAAATTTTTCTGTACTTGCTGTTCTCAAATTGAATTTGTTTCACGCCATACCTGAGCCCAAGAGCCAGTTATGTGTTTTGTACTACAAAGCTAATGCTAAATCTTTAGCATAATTGTGTGGCACCATGTTCCTGAGTATTTGGAGGAAAGAAAACATTAGAAGCTGGGATGTCAATAACTCATTTGTGAAAGATATCCCCAAGGATGCAATTTCAGAGAGAAATTGAAGCTTAAACATCCATGTTTTGACTCCTGCTCTGTTTATTCAGGTAATGCTGCATGCCATGGGCCAAGAGCTGGAACAGGACATGGCACTTCCATGTGAAATGCACTGGGAAGCCTCAGTGCACCCCTGGTACCTGCCACAGGCTGGGTGGGGTCTGTCTCCCTGTCTGGATCTGCTGGGATCCACCGCCACACGAAGGAGGTGTAAATGTTTATAGAGCTTTGGGCAAGCAGAACAAAGGCATTATTGCAGTTCTTACAGGCTGAACATTTTGCAATGTCGAGGCTAGAGGACGCTAACAGGATTGATCTGTCACTGCTGGGATCTCTGGAGAACAATGAAACTACAGTGAGAACTACAAAATCAGGTTCTGTACCAAGATGGATGTGTTAAAATTAAAATACTTGAGTGCCTCAACTGATCACATTCCTCTAACAAAGGATATAAATTATGTAAATTAAAGTAAGACTGAGGGTGTATTCTTTAAATCATTTTATGACATTGTTACTGCAAAGAAGACATTAGAAATTAGTAAAGGAACAACTGAAATAATTCAAAACAATTGTATTTGAAATGCAAAATCCAATTCAGTCAGAAAATATACATTAACAGAAGTAAACAAAACTGAAAGCTGTTAGGAATATTAAAAAAAAAATCCCTTTTGCCCTCTGCCTTTAAATTAAATATGCTGAAAACAACTTATATAAAAACATTTTCTGTTCAAAACCAGTCAAGCACCTAAGTGAAGTTTCAGGTACTTCTGACAGTGGTGCAGTTTTTGATGGTTCAGCTAGGATTTAGTGTCTGTTAGAGGCACATAGATGATGGCTGCACAGCACAAACAATTTGAATTTTTAAAATAAAGCTTTATGCAAAGGCAAGACAAAAAATTATTTCTTGAAAAATGTCACAAGAAGGGGTTTTAGAAACCTAAAACTGCTATATATACTTTATATATGGACAGTGGTCACTTCAGCACCACTATCAGAGTACTGCAAAGACACTGCATTCCACAGTGCTGCTACTTTTTTATTATTATTTAGCAGGAGTGAAGAGACTTTTAACTATTCTGCACTTTGTGCACGATAACATGCAATTTTGGAATATAGTACCTCATCTTTGAGTTTTACTGACTCCGTCAACACTGCACTTATGCAGCAGCTGAGTGCTGCAAATTAGGACCACAGCACACAAAGCCTGTTGTCTGGAAAACTAGCAGGACATCCCTGAATACCTCTCCCCTGAAGCTTCAGCTTGCAGAGGAACAGTTATCCCAGCTTCTGTGATGTTCATCAGCATGTGCTGGATGCCGAGTTGCTTACAGAAGCAGCATCCTTTCACATAGCATTTACAGATTGTGAAGCTCCAGTATTTCTACAGGCTCCACAGGTTTCTTAATTTTGAGTAAGCAATATATTAGGAGAGCATGAGATGTTTATTAGAACACCTTTTTCCTTCAGACTTATCTCACTTGAAATAAAAGCCTAAAGCCAACTTACAGATTTAACCCAAATCAACAGAAACTGGCTCATCATTGTATCATGGCCTAGGATGCATCTCAGGCTGCTGCACTGTGCAGTTACACAAACCTTTAAATTAACCTTTTTTTGGCCCATTACCTCACAGCAGTACTGTCCTGCACTCCCCCTAAGATGTACATGGAAAATTTGGTATTTGATCTTTTCATTCCAGTGCCGTTTGCACTACCTGCAGTTAATTCAGTGTCTACCTCGGTGAGAGAAAGCAGCACAACAGCTCTAACAGAGGCTCACTACTGTTTGTGTATGAGTGGCCTTTGCCCCACATTAATAGGTTAAAACTCACAACGAGGTACTTCAGAAATTGGCAAATACCACAGTGAAACACAGAGATTAGAGCAGCAACTTGTGCAAGAAAAGTAAACTCTATTTGACTGGTATTCTCCAACTAAGAAATCCAGCCATATATTATAATTCAAAATTTGAATACTGAATAGAATCATTTAATGGCATATTGGGGATTAAGTCCCACAGATTGTGGATCAGTGCATTTACACGAGGATCCCTTGCACAGCAGAGCTGCCCCAGCAGTCAGTCCCAGCAAGTGATTCTTTCCTGGTCGGGGATCAGGCTCCAGTTGGGTGAAGGCTTGTCAGTCGCCAGCCAGTCAAAGTCATCAACCAGGTTCCAGTTATTAATGTTTCTGTCCAGCCCAGACGACTCGAAATCTCGCTCGATACCAGGGTAGCTCCAGGAGTAGGGGGCGAAGGAGACCTCAGAGCAGGCCTCGATTACGGCCCGGCTGGTGACTTGCACGTAGACCCGGCAGTCGCGGGTGCGGTGGGTGCGGAGCTGCTGGCAGGCCAGCGCCAGCAGGCAGTCGCTGCAGCCGTCCACCAGCACGGAGGTGGACACGGGCCCGCAGAGCACGGTGCAGCCGCGGCAGTCGCGCACCCGCAGCGTGTTGGGGTTGCCGCGGAGCCGCACCCGGCAGCCGCGTAGCTCCGACAGCAGCACGTCCTGCTGCAGCAGCTCCGCAGGGCCGAGCTCCAGCTCCTTGTCCTGGGCGCCACTGAACCCGCACAGCGGCGGTCCGCCCGATTCGCCCTCAGCAAGATCGGAGCCGGGCGCGGCGGGGACCGGCGGGTCAGGCTCGGCGGGGCGCGCAGCACTGCCCGGAGCCGCTTCTTTCTTGAGGGCGCGGAAGGCGAATTTCTTCTTGGGCTGCAGCTCCTGCCGCCGCGCCGCCAGGTCCCCCTGCAGCCGCGCCACCGTCTCCTGCCCCTGCCGCACCTCGTAGGGCGCCAGGAACCGCACGCTGCCTGTCAGAAGCTTCTGCAGCGCCTGCAGGCGGGTGGCCGCCTCCTCCAGCGCACCCGCCGCCAGCAGCGCCTCCACGGCCTCTCGGTCCCGGGCGAAGGCGGCCAGAAAGAACTCGCTCTGCTCCTCCTTCACTACCTGCGCCTCCTTCTTCTGCCGCTGCCGCTCCACGCCCTG
>VWYI01016753.1:4017-22417 GCA_013399455.1 Anthoscopus minutus | reverse complement strand
GAGTTAATATTTCACCCAGGCCAGCAGGCATTGGTGTGGTGGGCAGTGGTTGAAATAATTATGGTGATGGATTTTAGTTCTGTTGGGGTTTTGTTGTAGTTGTTGTTGTTTGTTGTTGTTGTTGTTTTGGTTGGTTGGGGTGGGTTTTTTTCTTTTCTTTTTTTTTTTTTTTTCTTGCTGATGCCATGCAAATTCAGGAGGGGGGGGAAGAAAAATCTCTTTTAATGACTCATTGATTGAGCCGGTTTAAAATTAGTTGTTGTTGTTGTCTTTTTTTTTTTTTTTATTTTCCGCCCCCTTGATGGCCATCAAGAGAGGGATGGAAAGAGGAGAGGAGGGAGAGAGAGAGTGTGTGTGTGTGAGAGAGAGTGAGAGGGAGAGAGGGGGATAGAGAGAGTGTGTGAGGGAGAAAGAAAAATAATCTTTTCAAATCTCCTCCCTCTTTTTTTTCCCCCCTCGTTTCTTTGCTTTTCTCTAAAGCTCTGTGGTCTGTGAAACAGTCTTTTCTTCCTCCTCGTCGGGAAAATGGAGACACTTCGTCTCTCTCCTGGCTGTGCAGCTGGGAAGGATTTTTCTTTTCTTTTTTCCTTTTTCGCTCATGGCTTGATTTTTTCCTTTTCCCCGTCCACTCGCCACCACCCTAACCTTGTCTTTTCTTTGAGCTTGTGTCTCAGATTTATACCTTCCGGGGATTTATTTTTCACTCATTTCCTCGTTTTCGGTGTCGCCACTAGATTTGATTTTATATGTTTGATTTTTTATTTGCAATTTCCTCCGAATCGCTCCGTGCCTCCTGCTTTTAACCGAGGAATGGAAACGGTGCTGCTTTTTGTGGGTGTGCGAAATGCTCGGGCGGTAGGTTTGGGCTAATGCGCTTTTTTTTTCGCCTTTTCGGGATCAAGTTTTTCGATGTGCCTTTCATTTTATTTATTTAATTTCTTCTTTTGGAGAGCAAAAATATTTAATTGTAACGCCTCTTTAAAACACAATAAAGCGTCTCTTTCTGGAATGACCCCTTTGGCTTCGCTGTAGAGTGGATGCGAATCCCATCCTTTGTGCTGCTGGGATTATTTTGCGTAAAAGAAGCAATGTTTTGTAAATAGATTTTTTACTTGTGGCTTAAAATAGTGATCGGTTATGAAAGGGGTTTTCTGAAATAGTCACTGTTCAAATTTATTGAGTCATGGGCGGTATTCAGTATGTAAATTATATTTTGCTTTTTGGTATTAATTGCAAAATTCAGCTACAGATGATGGCAGAAAACAGGTATGGAGATGTTAAAAGCTGGGCAAAATCGATCAACGTATAGAGGGCACGTTTGTATTTACTTAGAGCTGTTCCTAATCACTGTGGGGAGGAATGAGATGTGGAGGCCTGTGCCTTTCGCCATTCCCTGCTCGCCTCTCCTCTCCTTCCCCGGGCTCGGCAGCGCAGGGTGGCCGAGGGACAGCCAGGGAGAGAGGAGAGCGGCTCCGGCGGCGGTGCCGGCCGTGCCCGGGCTCAGCGGGCAGGCAGCCCCGGCTGCGCGGCGGAGCGGGAAGATGGCGCTGCCTGGCTCCCCGCCAGCGTTTGTTGCGCAGTTTCACCCGCTCACCTCCCCCACGGGCGCCATTTTAAGGTCCTTTCTGCTGTCGCCGCGCTGTGTGGGGCGGTGCCGTCGCGCCCAGCTCGGGCCATATTTCTCTCTTGCCTGGGAAGCGTTTCTGGCTTGGGCTTTGAGAGCCTCTCCCCGAAATCCTAAAAGCCTTGCTTCCCTGCCGTACCCCACGCTTCTTTCCCAGTCCGTGGTAACCGTCTTGAGGAGCGGTTAAACAGGCTTGGCTCGCACGGGCCCGTGCGCGCAGCTTCAATCCCGACAACATCACTTGCAAGCTTGTTTTCTTACCTCTGAAATACGTGTTTCTTGTCATTTAGAGTATAGGAGTTAGAAAAGAATTTGAAAGAGCGTCTGAACGATGACCAAAAGATAAGCATGACGTTAAGAAAGAATCTACTCTTAAAAAATGATCCGGCATAGTGCATAGGGCAAGGTATCCGTCATTGAAGAGGCTTCACCTTTGAAAGTGCTTGCCAAAATAAAAGCATAGGTAATTTTTCATGGGTAGGTTGCTCATTTTGTTGCTATTACTGTCCTTGTAGTTTTTTGGTGGGGGGAGAGCCTAGCATATTTGCAATTTTTTATTATTCCTTTGTGTTTTAGAGAAAGCTGTCTTTTCCAAATTACTTAATTTGGCAGCTCCACCTTAATATATTTTTAAAATTTTGTTTTGGTGCTGTTTTTAGGAAGAACACTGCAATTTTTTTTAAAACATTTCTGTACAATCTGCTCAAAGATCATGAGGCTTCATTTTAATGTCAGCAGCACTGGTGCCTGGGAAGAGCAAAGTGTGCTGCCAGACCAACTTAAAATGTGCCTGCTAAGGAGTGTGTAATGCTTGTGTAGTGCTTGGGTTTGTTTTTTGACACACCGCAGGAGGACTTCCCCATTCTTATTGCTCACTTCTGATGGAAGTGGGAGATTTTTCAAAATTCAGAAATAATCTTAAGGCTGTTTAAATTTTTTGATTATCGAAGGGTTTTAAACAACATTTCTCTGAAGTACACTAATTGCTTAGAATATACAAAAAATTGTCTGGCTATAAACTGTCTTTTAAAAAGATTTTCCTGGGGACTTGTTACCATGTTAGCTTTATAAAAAACACCAGCTACTTTAATTGTTGACAAATATTTTTAATGTGGAATATAGTATTTGTTCACATATTTCAGAAATCTTATGTCATTAAAGTCACTGCTTTTTGAAGTGATTATTTTCATTAACAGGAATCTTGGGATCAAGGTAGTGGATTTTTTTGATAGTTGTGTACTTCAATACAATAAAATTTCTCTATGCCATAATATCTGGAAGATTGTGTGTTTCTTTTCATTAATTTGTGAAAATAGTGAAGAAATGGGATAAAAATGACCGGTTTATGTTCTCTGAGGGCCTAGTACTTGCCAAATGGCTACTGCACACTGGCCTGCTTGCATTAAAGCACAGTATATTATCATCTTAGGTTGAGATCTTTGTTGGCTATTACTTAAATATTCCAGACCTGTTATTTTTAGATATGTTTTTGTCTTTCTGAGCTTGAAAGTTTCTCGCTGTTGTTGTGAGTAGCACTTGGCAATGGGTATTGCTTGTTTACATTGCTGGAGGAATGCGGAGCTTACTATGTTGATACAGTAGCCTGGTTGTGCTTCCACCTTGGCTTGCTCACTGGTGTGATACCTGGGTGTTTAGATGTGTGTTTGTTTTGTTCATATTTTGAGGTCTTGCTTTGTATGTGATACCTACATCCTCAAGATGAAAATGCTTTAGCTACATGTGTGGACTCTCACTGATGTGAGATCAGTGCTGCAGAGATGGTTGTGCTATAGCTAAGTATTTACATCACTTCATGGATGTGTAGAATTCCTGCCTCAGCTCCTTCATGTGTCCTTTTCCAGTACAGTTTATGTATTTAGTTTAATTGTACTGAGAGAAAACCCCTAAAGTTGTGCTACTATAAGATGCATTTCCAGTTTCCTCTAAGGTCCCTTTTTGTATTCGTGAAGTTTTCCAGCAGAGAAAGCAAAGAAAGTAAGGTCTAGAGCTGAGGAGCTTAGCGGTCATGGATGCCCAGGTATGTGGCCTGCTGGCTTTCCGTTTTCGCTGGCGTACTTCCACATGGTTTCCAGGGAAGCTGTATCTGCATAACTGCAGTTGGGTTTCGCAGTCAGGCTCTAATGGTCAATGATCGTGCCTCTTCATGCTGCATTAGGCTTGTGGTAAATCTAATGGCTGGTGCTTTTTAGGGTAGGATGTAGCAGTGGGTGTGAAAGTGTGTCATTCCTGTCTAAGTACTGGCTACAGAGCAGTCGTAAGAGCCTCTTTGATAGTGTAGTCACTGTTCAGAGAGCTGGCAGAATTCCTTACGATGGTTCTGCTGGAATAAGCTGCATCTGCACTTGAAAGGTTTTTTTATCGTCATACACCCAGTCCAGCATAGACATGGGGATTACCTACAAAAATAAGTGTGTTTTTCTTTTTTATGGCAGAGGAGAAGCAGTGACAATAATAAACTGTTCTAACATTTATTGTGCGCTGCCACTGTTTCAGTTTGAAAGTTGGTGAGCAATTTTGGGGACACCTTTGTTACACCAACATAAATGCTTAAGAACCAATTTGAACTGGGTTTTTTTCCAGGTCATCACATACTTAAATGAATACAGGTACCTTTATTTTCAAATGTTAATTTGTTCCTGCTTTCATTGTTGAAAAAAACCCAAGTACTCGGTTGGTATTATTTTTGCTTTATTTGAGAATTGTTGAGGTTTTAGATATAATAAAAGTTACCAGCATTAACTAGCACAGAGAGATTGTCAAGTATTTTTTATGCTTTTCTTTTCTTGCACTAGTTTAAAAATGTTCTATAGTTAAGGGAATGCTTACCAAAAGAAATAGAAAGCTGGCAAAATCACTGTAAAAATATAACACCCTTAACACCCCTAACAACCTTTCTCTGACTGAGGTTATTGAGAATGAGTGGTGAAGTGGAGGGGTGGCCTGAAGAGAAGGATTTAACTTCATTGCAAGACATTGATTGATAATTTTTCTAAAGTCTGATTTTATACCTTGTCTCAGGTGGAATTTGCAGTAGTTTTATTGTGAACTTGATCCAAGCATGGATGCAAGATCTGGTGTTGGAGCTTGAATTCATTGAGATGAAATTAGCAGAAGTTGTCTTGATCCCACTGAAATAGGTGACAAAATCTCCTTTGACACTCAGCAAGGCATTGGCTTCAAGGAGGACAGCATGGAGGATTTTCAGCTTGGATTTGGGGTGTTGATATGGACTGCACTACTGAGCTAATTACACATCTGTCAATTCATCCTATGCAATTTTCAGTAGATTTTCCAAACATAATAACTGAAAGGAGTATAAATGGCTGTTCAGCTAATTATTGGCAGTTGTTAGCAGATACTAACTCATGTGAACCATGCTTGTGGCAAGGTTCAGTATTTAAACTAGTATGGACTGGAGTGACAATGAAAAGGGCATTGGTTTATAAATCAACTGAGAAACGATCAGTTCATAAAGAAGTTATGTTCTGGGACCACAGAATATTTTTTCAGTCTTTGAAAACTGTATGCAGAGAATGAGAAGTATGACACTTGAGTATTTTTGAGCAGAAACAAGGTCAAAGCTTCTGAGGGACTGACTCAACATTCCTTGAATTACTGTTTTGCACAAATAACATATGCTAACATTCTGCACTATAGCATATAGTAGTTTGTAGAAATGCTTAACAGCATCTAATATCTTTTGGGCAGGTGAATGTTTCATTCCTACACAACTGTTGAGATCACGCTGCCTTTGCCTCTTTTGGGTCGAACACGAGACCTTTCAGAAGCTCTGTGAATATTGAAATTCCTGAGGAGTTCTGTATGTGGTGAAGAAGCTTGGAAGACCAGAGCCCAAAACAGGCCATAGCATAGTGATGGGGATAGTCACTACTGGGGGAAAGGTCTGAGTCCAGCCTTTAGCCTGGGGAATCCCATGGGATAGGGAAGCATCCTGACCTTCAGGCTAAGGTTACTCTGGATTTTCTCTGTATGGTTTAAAAAAAAATTGTTCCCTGATAAAAATCTCATCAAGGTTTTGGCATTGCCAAGAGCAGCTGTGGCTGCAGTAGGAAAAGTATTGCACTGAATAAAGTAGAAATTCTGTGTGCTGAACAGGTGTGTCTGAGGGAAATCAGACTGTAGAAAGCCACACTGGGGTTGCATGTGTACTTGTCTGTGGCTGGATTAGCCTTTACTACCATACATACTGTTAGGTGAAGTGCACATTTCCTTTTCTTCTTAACGTGCCAAAATAACGCTGTAGTCTTTGGAAGTTTGATAAGTTACTGCATTTGGCAAACTCAAATCGGTATTTTTTTTAATGGTGTACTAAAGGGATATGTAGGAGTTGGATAAACACCCTATTGTAGGTTGTCTGTGTTTTAGTATGTGGATTTTATTTGCCCTTCTGTGTGTGGAGCTGGTATTTCACAATTGTGTAAAGATCATGCCTGTCCTCGTTGGTGTTCATCTGCCAGATATTAAAAACCATGAAGAGGTATAATGTTGTGCCTAGCAATTCCTGTGAGGAAGCACTTTTTTCTTGCTGTTTTTTTGATACCTGAATAGTTTGTTTTTTAGAGTAGTTTTTCCTAAAATGGTTTTTCATCATTCTTTTGAAAAACGCCAGTTTTTTCTCATTCTCTGTTGTGTATAGATGTCTTTGAAATATTGATTAAATTCAGTTCCACAGCTAATTGTAAGCATTGTAAATTCATCTTAAAAGTTCTATTCAGATTTAGATTCATGGAATGAAAACTTAGTTTTGTATATTTAGAAAGTTAATGCTTGAATAATGCACTGTGTTACTAGATTAGAATCCCAGATTTCTTACTGTGTTAACTCTTTTAGAACACAGTTCCTGGTAGATTTTGCAACAGTGTAGTAGTTGCTTTTTTATTACTCTGGAAAAAATATTCATAAGGAGTAATTTCATGTTGTAGAATACAAGTACAGCATAGTTAGTTTATAAGTGAGTATGTTTTACAAAGTGCATTTTAAAATTAATTTTGTTTCCTTACTCCTGTTGTCCCAAAATGACAATTTTTGGATAATTATGACTTTGGAGTGAGGTTTTAGTTTGCAGTGAATTTTTCAATATTTACCTCTTCTCCCTTGAGTACTGTGTCATTATTCTGCAGCATATAATTTTTTTACAGTAATAAGAGAGGGAAGTAGAAATACCTCATAATATCAATTTTTGTATTCCATCCATGTAAAATTTAATTTATTGAAAACAGAAGGTTTGACATGGTGAGCAGCTCTTAAGTTGATTATAAGATGCAGTTTTGTTTACTTACAAGAATCTGAAATTCACTTTGCAAGATATTAGTTTGCTCAAAAGTATTATTGACTTGAAATTTAAGAATAAACTATGTGGTAATAAGGGGTTTATACTCCTTTCTTACAATTCTGTGTTGCAGAGAATGCGAGTGAGGTCTGGTTGTTCCTGTGTAGGAGTTTCCTTCCCTGAATCCGAGGCTTCCTGTTGGATAGGAACCTGAGACAGAACTGACAGGGTAAGGCAGGCAGTGGTTACAGCATCTTTAGCAACCTGAAGTGCACACTGCTAAGACAATATGTTACCCAATGGGTGATNCACACTGAGCAAAATACTAGCACTGTGGACATTAAAGAGAGTTGTGGTGGAAATTTGTATGAGGGGAAGGCTTCAATTCTGGGCATTCAACCTCTGCAGTCAGTAAGGAGTCTCTTAATGCTGCTGCAATCCTTTTATGTAATTTAGCAAGGAATGGATTGGGTTAATAGAGTTATCTTACATCTGTGCGCAGAAAGGTTGTGAGGGATGAAAATGCCACCAATTTGGTGTAGCAAACTCAGTTCACAGCAGTACCATTCTCTGCAGTGACTGTTACAGTGAATGATTTGTTCTGGATTTACTATTGCAGTGATTGTTGTTCAGTGGCAATGTGTTTCTTCAGCTATTCCATAGTGAGGTTACTATTACCTTTGAGATGATAGATTAAAATTCCAAATGAAGAATGATACAGCGACAGAACAATTTAGAAGACTTGATAGGACAGGTTCATAATAAAGCATGAGAGAGATCTTGTCAGAATTCCTGCTGAGAGTATGTGTACAAAGTCATACTGAAGTGAGAAGTAGTGGGTGTATAACTCGACCAGTAATTGCTTCAGGTGTATGTTACTGTATGCAAGTTTGATTATCTCCCATTATAAAGGTTTAGCTACAGTAGTCATTACCTTGCTCTAAAGCATTGATTTCCAAAGGTCAGTGTTCACTCCTCAGGAGTCGTTCTGCCAGTCAGGGATTGATCCCATTGATTTGCACAAAACTTTTAAGTCTAGATCTTTCCAACGGTTTTGCAGATAAATTTATTTATGTGTGACTTACCAAATTCTGATGTTATTGATTACATCACACTTTTTGGAAATTGTTGTTCTAAATGTTGCTCTTCTAAGCTATCCATTAGCTCGTGCTTTTTACAGAAAGTGAAAATCATGATTTATTGCTTTGTATCTGAAACAATCTATTAAAGCTGTGTGAAATTGTAAGTGATTTTGAGAGAGGAAAGCAATTACTTTGTTATATTCTTTTGAATATAACTCGGGTAAATTTAAGATCTGGTGTTTACAGCTTTTAGAATATGGATACTATATGAAGTGTGTGTGAATAGTTGGATTGCTTCTGGGCAAATCTGGTTTTAATGACACTGCAGATTGTAGGCCCTGCATGTGTTACATGATACTGTGGATTGTGTAGCACATTGCTTAAAAATTTATCCTGGTAAGGACCGCTGGGGCTTACCTGGCCCTGCTCCCTGCTGTAAGCAGAACAAGCTTCACAATTAAAACAAGTTAGCCAGGGCCCTTTGAGTTTTGAATTCAAATTGAACATTTGTTTTGTGAACTTTTTTTCCTTGCATTCTGTTGGGGTTTTCTGTGTTACATATTTTGGCTCTTGCTTCGTGTCTTGCTGTATGTGGATGAGAAGAGACCTTCCTGACTCATCTTAGTGCCCCTTTTAGCAGGCTGCAGGTAGCACCTGGGTTTGCCTTCTATTGCTCAGGCTGAAGAGAGGCAATTCCTTCATGTGACCACAGGGTTTAAACTTGCACTCTGTTAGATTCCTTCACATTGTTTTGTATTTCTTTTAAGAGCTGTGTCCATGTGTAAAAACCAAACAGGTTTCAGTTGGGAGCTCCTGAGTGCTGATAGAAAGGGAATAATCATGCCACTGGACTGCTGCCTGTGCTGTGCTAATGTGAGGGTGGTGGTCGTGTTCACAGATGTGCTGCAGCCCCGTGTGGTTTAAGCTGCCTGAAGTACGGCTGCCTTCCCCTGTACTTAACTACCCATCTGCCTCATTCCCTCTCTTGTGCTGGCTCTAGTGCTGCTGTAGCCCTTTGGGAAGCCAGAGCCAGTCAAGAAGCTCATCCTAAGTTGAAACAGATCAATGTATTTTATCAGATCAGTTTTTTGTTCCAGATGACTCTTCAAAGCCTTGAGCTGACCCAGGGAAAGTGGATGAGAGGAGGGCAGGACTGCTCTATTCATCTTCTATTGCTCTTTGCTCTCTAGTAGGTCAGAGTGTTGAAATGAAGGCAGAGGCTTTAAGGCCAAGTAATAAGAATTTCCCAGAGGATTGGCTTGCATAGCTGGGATTTCCTTGTCAGTTTTATTACTTTCAACTTCTCTTATATTCTGTTTGGGAGCATGTGATAAAGGGCACTCTGGTTGTTTCCCAGAAGGGATAGGTGGGGCTTCTTGCCCAAGTACATGTGATCCAAATTGAAATACATGCTATATTCACCAGTGTGGTAGCAGAGATATGAAATAGAATGGTAGGAGCTTTGCTAATAAGCTGCAGGGAATAATGTGCTGGGTTGTGACTAATTAGTGTGGATTGCCCTTTGTAAATTATTTGGATGCATTTGGGTTGAATTTGGCCTATTTACAAGTAGTTTTTTTTTGTGGCTTTTTTTTTAAAATGCTGTACACCTATATTGATAATTAGATATTTGCTAGGCTACATGGTAACAGTGCTCCAACAGATTGTGTGACTCTTCCCAAAGTGTATTTTCCCCAGCTGTCTCTAGTGTGGGCGCTTGACAGGGCCCTGTCAAGAGCATTGATGGATCCCAATGGCCCAGCCAAGCTTCACTTAGAGCCTACAATGGCTGAAGTCTCCAAAGACTGATCCAAAATGTATAAGTGAGTCAATGTTTAAGGGTCTAAGCCAGTGGTCTCCAAATGTTTTTGATTGCACACCCTATTGGTAAGATTTTTGAGCATGCCCCCCCAATATATGTATATTTACATACACAAATGCATGTGTATATTAAAAGTTCATGTATGAGTGAAGTTTTAATATTTTCCTCTTGCATGCCTCTGGATTTTCTTGCACACACCCCACTTTGAAGACCACTGATCTAGGCTGCATAAGTCTTTAACTCCACTCATTGTGGCACGTGTTATTTTCAAACTCTAATGGTTTATGCCCATTTCATACAGCAGTCATTGCTTTGACCCACTATACATTAATAGGCAATGAGGAGGACAGAAAACTAGAAAAAATAGTTGACAAGAAAAGTGACACTTTTTCTGTCATTTGTGCTGTAAAAAAGGCTTTAGGAAAATTCCTCAGAACAGGCTTAATTTTGTTAACACACTTTTAAATTATCATCTATGTCAAGGTCACATGTTGCTCAAATTACTCTTTTCAACACAGACTGGATGACTACTTTTGGGTGAGTTTGCTTTTGGGTGTGCAAGTAGCCTCTGTTGTTCTCCTGAACTTAACAGGGCAGTAATCATTTGCTAATCCTTGTTGAAAATAGGCATTAGGTAAAAAGATTTAAACCTGCAGTGTCCTGGTTTTGGCTGGGATAGACTTGATTTTCTTCCTAGTGGCTGGAACAGTGCTGCAGGATGAGAGTAACATACTGATGTTTTAGTTGTTGTGAAGCAGTGCTTGCACCAAGCCGATGCCTTTTCAGCTTCTCATACTGCCTTGCCAGAATGGGGGCTGATGTGTATTTGCAAGTGTAATAAATACTGTGACCAGGACTAGCGGGGCCCTGCTTCCATCTGGATGAAGGAAGGGGTCTACCAGGTTTGACTACTGGGTTTATTGGACTGTGGATTGGCACATGAAAGCCACAGGACACAGAGGAGACCAAGGCCAAAAATTTGGTTATACCATCTTCCCTGTCATGCAGTAGCCTCTGGAAAAATCAAACAATACAGCGGACTGTTAAAGGCCACTCTGAGAGCAAGGGATACTGGGACATTCAAACATTGGGATATCTGTTTGGCAAAAGCCATGTGGTTAGGTAACACTAGGGAATCTGCTCATTGCCTGGCCCTGCCTAATCAAAACTTTCACATACTGTAGAAGGGGATAAAATTCCTATAGTGCACACAGAAAATTATGTTGTGGAAGGTAATCTGGGTTGTTCCTGTCTTGAGCAAAGGTAAAACCATCTCTGGGATTGCATTTACTCCAGGACCTGGGTGCGCTTAGTGGGTAATGGATAAGGATGAGGAAGTCTGATAGGTACTCAAGGGGATTTGATTTTGGGTAGAATAATCAATGAGGTAGAAAAAACAATAATTGCTGTATAATACTGTATTTCATTGTTACTCTGGTTGCTTTATGCCATATCAATGGTATTGCACTAAGCGTTGCTCAGGTTAATGAAGAATGAATGCTGATGAAACCAGGTAAAGTGCAGCAGTGACAGAACCAGACAAGCACAGCAGTGATGGAACCAGACTTCAGCATGCAATAATCCCAACAGCATTTACCATATCTTTCACTTTGAAGGACTGATATGACAAATGGAACCCAAAGTCCTGGACAACATGAACTCAGTGGTCATCTTAGAGGAATGGCCCATAAATTATGAGCCTGTATGTCTGCATATATGTCAAAGATGGGAAAGGTGGTTGTGATTATTTGAGATGCATTGGAAAGTGTGGGACCTGGGCATGATGAGTTGGTATAGAATAAGAGGTGCAATAGAATATTGTCCTGGTTTTGATTGAGGTGGAGTTAATTTTCTTTCTAGTAGCTGTATTTTGGATTTAGGATGAGAATAACGTTGATAACACACTGATGTTTTAGTTGTTGCTGAGCAGTGTTTGCACCAAATCAAGGACTTTTCAGCTTCTCATAGCACCACCAGTGAGGAGGCTGGGGGTGTGAAAGAAGCTGGGAGGGGAAACAGGCAGCAGATCAGACCCCAACTGACCAAAGGGATATCCCATACCATATAGCATCATGTGGAACAATAGAACTTTATTATCTGTGGTAAACTTGCAGGAGCTTACACTATCTTGGGTAGATTTTTCTTGTATTGCATTTAGCTAGTAAAGCCAAGTGTATGCTCAGTAATGGGTGTGATAGTGAAGATTATGTAGTACTGTTAGGATTTTCTCACATGAGTATTTTAATGCATTTTATTTTCCTTCTGATTGTTCTCTGCAAGTTTTGAAGGATTTAGTGAACTTAACAAATTTATCTTAATTTGTGTCAGTTGTTTTAATACCTCCAGGATTATTAATTGAAGAAAGTTCTGTGGTGTCATTCAGCTAATGGTGAACCCTTACTACGATAAAGTCATGGAAAATACTTGGTTATGTGAAACAAAGATATTTTATGGTGTTTAAATAATGCTGTCAGTATTGCTATAGACACCTGGGTTGGGATATTCAAAAGTAGGTTTGCAGTGTGAAAACAAGGATAATTTTGACTTTCTATAGATTTTTGCTTTTGGTTAGCTAGGAGACTTTGGAACCTTGTTCTTGAGACATGGGTATGGTTTCAGCAGTTAGAGGAAATAACAGCTTTCTGTAAGTAGTACTATCAGTATAGTTAAAGCAGAATGCTAATTGCTTATTAATTTGTTCTTAGTAATACACATTTATATTTACATTTCATGACATCATACTATGTCATGCTGTTTGCTAAGCATTGAATTGCAGTATAGGCTCAATGGAAGAGTAAGCAGCTGGAACACTGAATCATGGGAGAGATTGCTTTTCTTAAGATAAATAATCGCCTCGTGAATGCTGATTTTTATCAACATTGAGGTGTTTCTCTATAGCTTTGCCTTGTTTTTCTGTCCTCTCTGAGAGGCGATACTGAATGATCCTCACACTGACATATGCTTCATTTCTGCTTCACACTCACTGTAAGCTAAACCATAGAGACAGAAGAAATCCGAATAAGGCTCTGCAGTATTGAGGACACGGCGCCCTCTGCTAATCTACAGTGTATGCTATTTTCAGAACCAGTGGAGTATAGAAAAAATTCAGGAAAGAGGTTACAGAATCACAGGACAGCCAAGGTGGGAATGAATATCTGGAGATCATGTTATCCTGTCCTGCTCAGAGCAGGCTCAACCAGAGCAGGCTGCTCAGGGTCAGGGCAGGCAGGCCAAGGCTGTGGTCCAGCTGTGTCCTGGGTATCTCCAAGGATGAGACTCCATAACTTTGCTGATAAATTTGTGCCAGTACTTGGCTACTGTCAGAGTTTTAAAAAATGAAAAGTTGTTTTCTTTGGTCTACATAGACTTTTTTGTTTATTGCATTTTGATTTGTGCCCCTTGCCTCTTGTTTGCCCCCTGGATACCACTGAGAAACATTTGGCTCAGTGTTCTTAACACTCTTCCACCTGGTATTTATACACAAGATAAAGATTCCCTTGTGGTTTTCAGTTCCTCAGGCAGAACAGTCTTGGAGCTCTCAGTCTCTTGTATAGCAGGTGCCTCAGTTCCTTTGCTGTTTTAATCATTATGGAGATCAGGGTGAGGAATGATTCATGTGGATCTCTGGTCAGGGAGAATGAGTTTCTATTAGGCAAGAAATAAGAGAGAGCAGAATGAATTAAAGCCAAAATTGTGTTAAAACATTTGAGTGATAAGTATGACAGCATAGTTTTTAAGGAAAGTTGAGAAAAAGAATTCCAAGCATGGAATGCAATGATTAGCTTGATGTGAGTAGAAAATGTTGTAAAGATGAGATTGGGTAACTTAAAAGGAATCTGGGGTACCAAGCGGTTTTGGAAATGCTAATAACATCAGTTGATAATTGAACTGGTGGATTAGATGGGATGGTCCTGACAGTCCTGACAAGGACAAGGGGGATGATATTCTGAGGTGAATAGGAGAGCCCAGAATATGCAAACAAGCTTCGAAGGAACAGCAGTTGTAGGGGAAGAGTGAGTGTGAGAGTTTTTGATGCAGCAGTCCCTGGTGGAGTAGTTAGTGTGTGAGGAGTTGGTGGTTGTGTCACTATGAGATGAGGCTAAAAAAGCTCTGCATTGGTTACTTACCTTCAGGCTGCGCAGTGCACATAAATTCCCTCCCTACCCATTGTTAAAAGGACTGTGAGAACTCTGCAGTGTTAAAAACAAGTTTCAATACACTCCTGAATATTGCTGAGGAGAAACTGGAAGTGGCCACATTGTAACTTAGCTATTGCTAAGAAAGGTCTATTAGAAAACAGTGTTTATTTTGATACTTAGTCATGTAGTTGACTGTAGTTTTGATTTTGGACTGTACTAGTGTCTTCATGATGCTGGCCTAAGTTTATTTACCTTTTGGCTACTCAATGTTACAGCCACTAATTTGTAACAGTCTTTGTAGACTCTGTGGTGTTTGGTTATTCCCTCACTAGCTAGGAATAAATTCCTATAGAAGCATTTTAATTGGAGTCTTAGGTTGCATTGTGTTGATATTTTTACTACTTTAAGTAATAAAAGTTCTTTTAAATCAGTTTGGTTAGTAATTTATCTTTCTCTGATTAAAAATTCTAAAAAATCACTGGATGGTAAAACATTGCATAGGAATTTATAAAAGAATAACGTTGATAACACACTATTTTGAAATGAAATATCATATATATCAAATATACATATCAAATATACATCCTCTCCTTCTTTATTCTAGTTGTCATGGATGATGATGATGATGAATCCTGTCTCCTTGATCTTATTGGGTAAGTTTTCCATAAGAATTTTTGTAGAAAAGTTGGGAATAATAATTTTGCAAAACCATCTTCCAGAAGGTGATTCTGTCTCAGTATTGTCTAAAGATAAGGTGACTTGCAATGAAATGAGCAGACATGCTTCATGTCTTCCATATGAAGATGTGTAGATTGCAAAGCCTTCGGTGCCAATGGATGCCAGCTGACAGTCCACTGTCTGACATTCTCCTCAGGAGGGGCTAAGGAATGTGTGTTCCTGGAGAATGGATTGCCTTCTTAGGTGGTGGTAATACCACATCAACGTTGATGCATGTTACTAGGGATGTTTCTACAAACTTCACTGCAAGTAGCTTTTTAAAATCAAAATCCCAAAGATCTCAATTTTCTTGAGTACTAGAACTAAATAATTTATTAATACTATGCATTTTAAAGGAAAAGTAAAATTTTTTTGCTTAATTATAAATACTTAAAGGTTTAATTTCTACTAATACATGTTTGAATCTAAGTGTTAGAAAAAAATAATAACACTGTACTGTTGTATATTCACAACAAGAATTTACCAGCATTTTGGTCAAAGATACTTGATTTTAGTAAAATTACAGATTTTGAATAGTCATGTGGGTTGTTGGAGTTTTTTTTGCCACCCTCCTCTTATTTCCATAACAGATTTATATGGAGTTTTATAATTCTCTATGGCAATCTCAAAAAATAATGATAGCTGAAGCATGAGCAAGTTTTGTGTGGCTTGTGTATGTGACAAGTTGCCTTCCTTTGGCTGCCATTGGTGTCAATATTCAAGAACAAATAATATGCTGTAAATGCATATAAAGCTCAAGAAGTGAATTGAGCTTTTCATGCCCAATGCTTTGTTCAAACTCTGCTAAAAATTGGACTGACATGAGTCTCATAGCAGCTGCTAAAAGATCATTCCCAGTTCATACAAGGGTTTTTTACGTTCTTAAGTGTAGGAAATAAATAGGCTTTTACCTGTCTCACACACCTGAAAACTTTGAGTGAAAACAGTGAAAGCTTTAACTTTAGAAAGACCAAAACACCTCCACAGTGGCTGCTGTAGTTTGAGAGTTGTTCCGGATGCTGTAGAAAAAGCAGTGCCAGAAAAGGCTCAGTTCCGTTCTGTGAAGTAACTTGTGCAAGGCTGCCGATTGTGGCCATATGAAAACAATTCCTGCTTGGAACATCAAGGTTATCATGGGACAGTTAAGTGCTCTGTCATGAGCATGAATCATAAGGATCCTGCTACAAGATCACAGGTGGTTCAGAAAATGAAGTACTGTCTAACATGTCTTTGTAAGCTCATGAACACAGTTTGTTTTTTTAAAGAAAACAAAGAGAAGAGGTGTATTTGTTCTTTTAGAAGAATAGCTGTGACCCTGAAAGGTCTTTGACTTTATGCCTCTATTTTCTTGGACCATCAAACAAGAAGGAGACATTTTTAATTACTGCTTTTTTTTTACATTATAATTCATGTTTCTAAAAAAATTTTATTACTAGTTGTTAATCAGTAAACACATTTTAAAAATCAAAGAAGTACGTGTCAGTTTACTCTTTATGCTAAGGAAAATGCTGTATAGTTGTTGCATTAGAATAATCCCTTTTATTCTTTTTACTTGGTCTATATGTACATCTAAATTAATGTATTTGTTTGAATTTCTGATACTCAGGCTACATTTTTAATATGAGTTTTATTTAGTGCTAGTGCTGAGTTAATTACATACAGTGAAATTTATAATACTTAGTCAATTATTTCTATGATTGGTTTCACTTGGAAAAGGTGCCACTTTTTCTTCATGAGGGGACTGTTATTCTGGCAATCATAAATTTTTATTAACTTGTGTTAAAGGCGACAGAAAACCTGTCAAAGAATCAGGTTTGTAAATACCCTATTATTAGATGCTAGCTAAAAAGGGCATTACAGTTGAGCTATAGAAGAGGTGGTACCTGTTTTAGTTCTCACCTTACTTGGTGATAGTATATTCCTTAGATTTTGTACTGTGTGCTGTCATAAAATACCATGTTTTTCGAGAGAATATGAATATCACCTTCATACAGTAGAGTGCAACTAAAATTTTGTGATCAACGTAGTTTATTTGCTTGAAATGCCTTGTTACAATGGCAGCAGATATGATCAGTATCTGGAAATTGTGCTGATACAGAAACAGATTATATAATCCCCAGATGATACAAACTTTCAGCTTTGCATTGGATTCAATGAAAGATGTATTTTTCTAGAAACCTGGTTTATACGAGTACAATATGTGGCGTAGTTAAACTGGCCTCATTAGTAAAAAGGACTTCCAAAAAATGTTAACTTCTTTATTTTTTTCCCCCTTCAGGGACCCACAAGCACTGAATTATTTTCTACATGGACCTAGTAGTAAATCTGTAAGTAGCATTGCTGTGTATTAGACATAGATAAGCTTCATTGAGTGTCTTAGTTCTAAACATGATTTTTGTCTTTTACCAGAGCAATGAAGACTTGACTAATGCAGAATATTCTGTAGCCAACTCAAATTCAATTTTCGCCAACTCCAATGTAAGTGGTCAGGAGATAAATTACATTGGTATTGAGATTGCATGTTTCTGTATGGCTTTACTCTGCTTTTCTAGAACTGAATGAAGTAGACGTGGGCTTCAGCTTTTTCATGTGAGAACTCTGAATAGTAACATAGAACTTATCTTGTGCTGTTAGTATTTTCAGTATTTCAATGGGGAATTAACTGAAAAATACTGCACTGTTGGGAGGTGTTTTGTAAATATGTAAAGCAGCTTGCTAAGCAGTGAAAATGCTCTCTGGTGTAAAAGCTCTCATCAGTAAACTGAAGTCATGGCTTTAGTGATTGTAGGAGTAGTAGTGCTCAAAGACAGACCTTGAAAAATGCTTATTGTGTATGTTAGGATGCCTTTTTGTTTCTTACTTTATGTGGATTCTGACCTGTCAAGGTTTTTAAAATTATGAGTGGAGTTTTTCTTCTCTTTTTCTATTTTTTTCATTACACTCAGGAGATAATTTGGGATCCTTTGTGTAACTTTAGTGTTAGGGAAGTAGCTTTAAATTCATTAGGTGCTGCAAGAAGTCTTCAGTGTCCCTTCTTGCCAAGAGTGTTTTGCCATGTTTTACACAATGAGATTGTAGATTGGTTTACACCAATCCTTGGTGATAAACTCAAGGCTGATCTGTTCTAGTGTGGATGATAATCATCCGTTGAGTAGAACATTGGACTGGATGACTTAACAGATCCCCTCAGACCCATATTTCTTTGGTGTGTTTTTTAAACAACTGAATTGTTAGTCCCAAATTTAAGGTATTTGAATACATAGAATAGGATTTTCTTGATAATTCCTCCTTCTATTCTACTGTTACTTTGATTCTTTTCTGTTTGTTCCATGTTGATAAAAGATACATGGATACGCTTGTAGTTGTGTGGAGACCTGAAGTAATTGCCATGAGCAAATTCTGAAAACTAGTGCTGAGAACAAGTGACTTTCCTGTAGGCACAGTAGTGTAATGGGAAGTGTTTGTCTTGTCCTTCCCCTTTCAGTATTGTTATTAAATATTGTAAAAGAAACAGACAAGCTGCTTGAGATATGATGAGGGGGTAGGGTATCAAGAGTAATAGGGCATGCCCAATTTTCATCTGATGGGGTACAAGTTGCAGCTTGGTACCATGCTGGCCTTTAGTAGACAGCAGCTTCCTGTGTGCAGCACTGACAGAAGTGAGGTTTGAGAACTTATCCTCAGAAAAACCAGGTTTGGGGAAAA